>APFE030092055.1:337262-355871 GCA_000404065.3 Pinus taeda
TATGGGTTAAAACAGTCACCAAGGATGTGGTATCAGAAATTTGATACATTTATACAGGGACTTGGCTTCACCAGAAGCAAAGCAGATCATTGTGTGTATTTTTAAATTAATTGGTGACCGTGTTATTTATCTGGTCTTGTATGTGGATGATATGTTGTTGGTTGGAAATGACAAAGAAATTATCCAGGATTTGAAGACCCAATTGTCCTCCAAATTCGACATGACAGATCTCGGTGCTGCAAACTATATTTTGGGCATGGAAATTAAAAGAGATCCAAAGAGGAAGCTATGGTTAAACCAGAGGAAGTATGTCGAGACAATATTGCAGAGGTTTAATATGCAGGATAGTAAACCGGTGAAGGTTCCTATGCCTGTAGGTGTGAGGTTATCTGCTGAACAGTGTCCCAAGACACAAGAAGAGGAAGAGGACATGTCCCGTGTTCCATATGCAAGTGCAGTCGGTAGCTTGATGTATGCAATGGTCTGTACTAGACCAGACATTGCACATGCAGTGGGAGTATTGAGCAGGTTTATGTCAAAACCAGGGAAGGAGCACTGGACAACAGTGAAGCGGGGTTTCAGGTATTTGCGTGGCACTAGTGATTATGGTTTCTGCTACCAAGGAAGACTAGGATTGGACAAAGTTTTGGATATTCGTGGCTTTGTTGATGCAAACTGGGCTGGAGATCTGGATCAGAGAAGATCTACAAGTGGGTATGTATTTAACCTATTTGGAGGCGTAGTCATTTGGATGAGTAAGAAACAATATGTAGTGGAACTATCAACTATAGAGGCAGAATACATGGCAACCACTCATGCAAGCAAGGAAGTAGTTTGGTTGCAAAGACTATGTTCAAGTATGGGGTTAGTACAGGGAGCTATAAGGACAGATTATGACAGCCAAAGTGCAATTTTCTTGGCAATGAACCCTGCTTACCATTCAAAGACAAAGCACATTGATATTCAGTATCTCTTTGTGAGGGATATGCTAGAAGACAAAAAGGTGCTACTAGTAAAGGTGGACACTTTGAAGAATACTGCAGATGCATTAACAAAATCTGTGAGCCCTGAGAAGTTCTCTTGGTGTAGAGAAACAATGGGCATTGCAGGGTTGGATAAATGACTAAGCTCTCTTGTGGCCCCCTGTGGAAAGAAAACAACAAGTGGGAGAATGTTGGGTTGTGTTATATTCTTCCCACGGCTAGCTACCCTAGTTAACTTAGGGGTCAGAGGGGGGGGGCAGAGCCCCCCTTTCATTGCGTTGATTACACAGCGGGGGGCGGTGGGGGCGGAAATTCCCCCTGTCCAGGGGGTTTGAGGGGGGCAGGTAGCCCCCTTCTACGCGGTCCGGGGAAGTGCCCCGGGGAAAGTTTTTTTGGACACTATATTAGGTGGGGCAAACCTACCTATGGTTTTGTGCATGGTTTTCACACATGGTTTTCGGCGCGATGGTTTTTCGTCCATGGTATTGAATGCTTCTGCATGTATATATATGTATTGTAACATTGAAACGAAAATAATGAAAAATCAAGCTGGTAGTCCCGATTTTGGGATCCAATGGAAAAACTTTGTGTATATTTGTTTTATGTATTATGCTTTCGCCTTTGTTTATTTTCTGTTTTTTTTAGAATTCGTATGCAGGTAATTTCTGTACGGGGTTAAAACCTACATTAATGCATCGAATCCCATTAGAACTTTGCAGTTAAGTGTGCTTTGGCTAGAGAAGTACTAGGATGGGTGACCTCGTGGGAAGTCCATAATTCTTATAGTATCAAAGAAAAAAAATTGAAATGATGAGCAAGGTGTTCATCGACCATCACACCCTAGTTATCACAATCCTAGGTGAAATCAACTATAATGGAACTCATATACTCAGATTTTATATGTTGAAATCAACTATAATGGAACTCATATACTCAGAGTCTATAAGTTGAAATCAACTATAATGGAACTCATATACTTAGATTTTATATGTTTTCTTGGTTAAAAATCTTCATATTTCACATAAATTATAATTTCAAAGTTTTCTCTAATATTTCCCTCCACTCTCACCCCCACCCTCACCATCATCATAATACAATATTTAAAGTTAATTAAATTTAATTAGAGAGAATTTCATATTTAAAATAGGATGTTTAAATAAAATAATAAAATAAGGGTTAAAATGAAAAAGAAAATAAAAATGAGAAGCAAAATTTTAAAGAAAGAAAAGAAAACTATCTTTTTCATCATATTTTCAATATATCTTCTTTTAAGTTTGCTGAAATTTTAAGTGTATACACTCCTTAGATGTAGAATTAAAGTTTACATCCATTGAATACTCACAATGCATAGTTTACATAGATTCATGGTGGGATAAACCAAAAATACATGAAAACAAGTGTTTTCTAGATGCAATATTAAATTTCTCATCCAACCAGTACTCACACTATATATTTTTGATAAATTCATTGTGAGATAAAATGAAAATAAATGAATATAAAATATAAAAATAAATAAAAACATGTTTTATTTAAAACAAATTTTCTCATGTATTTCTAATCTATATTGTTGTGTGTTTATCGAAACTTTGCAAAACAAGAACTTTTGCATGTAAAGTTTAATTTTGAATCACAAAAGTACTTATAGTTAAAATTTGAACAAACCTATAAATAGGTATGTCAAAAATAAGATTCAAAAAACAACTTTGTTTCTTTCTTTTAAAAACTATTTATCCTTGTAGTTGACATCATCAATTTTTTTTTTAACTATTTATTCTTATGGTTGACATTATATTGGTTCTTTAAAATTGAAATCGATAGCCTTTTTTTATGTTGACATGACAATTTCTCTAATTTGAGTATCTCACTAAAAATACTAGGTCTTTTATGAAAACTCGCAATGTACTTTCTTTTTGTAACTATTTTGTTACTTTATTTTGTATTGTTAATTTGCATAATCACAATTGATGTGATGTTTTTTATTAACATAATGGTTAATTGGTCATGATGTGAAAATTTTTATTTTTAAGTCCTTCCACTTTTTATTTATATAAAAATATAAAATAATTGTTTATAAATAATGTTTAGAGTATCTCTTTCACATACTTTCTTAAATGCATTACTACCTAACATTTGCGAGTCTTGGAATTATTTTTATGACATAATACCTTCCTATAAAATTTTTATGACATAATACCTTCCTATAAAAAACTTTCATTTCACCTTGGTTGAGAAAAGTGTTACGTAGAAACATATAATTTCCAATATATCATGAATGTTATGATAAAGATATTTGAAAGTAAATGTACCTAGTAACATACTAGTTATGTGGGTATATTGTGAGTTTGCTTGTTATTGGCCTTCCCGTTTTAATATGAAATAAAAAACTCGTATTAACAATATTCCATAATATCCATTACCCCTTTTTTTATTTTACTATTAATTTAAAATAGCAATCATATTATGAAGTTTTGTTTGTGCAATTGGATTGTAAATTTTTGTTGTGTAAGTCCCTTAAGGGGGTGTTGGAAAATGGATTGGTGGCTAGGGAGATGGTTGGTAGCTCCCATGCAACACCAATGCAATTTGAAGGTAAAGAGAAGGCCTCACTTGGCGCTTGCCCAAGGAAGCTTCTAGAGGATCCAAGGTGATTTAACTCCATAAGCATGTGAGAGGAGATGGCTTTTGGGTTAAGTGCGATGAGGGATTTGAGCATTATGCGGAGAATTTTAACTATTGAGTTGGATGGCTCTTACTCCAAGCCTCTCTAGGCTATGTGTAGTTGGAATGGATTACGTAGTTTTGTTGATGGGGTTATTGGTGCCTTCAAGAATCCTGGGTTGAAGACAGGGAGACGAATTTGGAACCCAGGTATTCAAAATTCACTTGTTTTAATAGACCTTTTCTTACAATGTGAGCGGCTCAAAGTTTCAGGGGGGTTTCTAGAACAATTGGTAGCCTTGAAACCCTGGTGGAAGTGTCTAGTGGAGCCTGGTCTAGGGGTCTGCATGGAAATTGGAGAGAGTTGGATGTTCAGGAGAAGATACTCATCACGTGTGAATTGTGCTTCCCATTGGCTCGTTTGTAACTGTAGGTATTCAATCCTAGTATAATTCTCATTGTGTGATAGAGTTACTTTTGTGGGGCCTCTGGATTTGGGTATGTGGCTTGTTACGTGGGAATTTGGAAGAATGTATCAGGCCAAGAAAATTATCGAGCATTTAGTGTTTCCCTCATTTTCACTTTGGTCTTTAGGGTTTAGCATGGTGTGGGTTTGGAAGCTCGGGGGTCTTCTCTTTTGACGTGGAGGTTAGTATCTTCTGTCTAAGAGGACTAGCTCATAGTAAGGAGGCAATGTGGTTTTCCTGCTCATAGGTTGGCCATGCAATAAGGCGTTGTGAGCCTGATTTTGTTAGGAATTTGATAGGCAACAACAAGGGTCCAAAAGGTCGTGGTAACATCTGGTTGGCAGTGCGTGGTTTCGCGGGTCTAGTTGGGCGAAGGGTGTGGGAGAGTGGTTTGCCTAGGTGGACTCAAAGTCTCGCAAGAAGGGTCTTTGGTCCAAACGGATTGCGTACCCTCAACTTGGTGGATAGTGATGGAGACATGATTCGCCAGGGCTCGTTGTGGTGGTGGTTAGAGAAGTGTGGATGGTCATCGTGGTGGGCAAGTGGGCGATAAATAGGAGCTCGAGCATCAATAGGGAAACTCGCTGGAAAACATTCACCTATCGCCACCCGTTGATGTTCTCAAAGCACATATTCATTAGTTGACAACCATGGTGGAGAAATTGGCTCTAGACAGACATGATAGCTGCAATGAGATCATCTCTTTCATGAATGATCTCCAGCATAAACAATGGCACATGATGGATAGATTGGTTTCTCTTAGCGAAGGTATAAGCGAGGGTTGACAACATGGAAAGCAAGATAGCCCATATGGAGGGGCATATTCATGAAGCCTTCCATCAGCGATGTGGAGATGGAATGTAAGATTCGAGGCCACATAATCTTATTGGTTAGGTATGGTGGTTGGTTGTATTTTGATCCTTGGTCAGTTTTGGGCCCAATGGGCAATCCTGGTTTGGTCAATTAGCTTTTTTATATTGTCATATGTATCTTTGTGTCAATATCATTCGGCCAATAAGTTTGGTAGAAATGAGGCCATAAATGTTTTGATTATAAGCTCATCACGATGTAAACCTTGCTTGAATTAATGGAATCAATTGATTTACCAAAAAAATGTTGCACAAGGAAACCGAGGTTCAAAACTTATAATTGTCTAAAAAAAACACCAAATTATGATAGAGATAAAATGTGATTTCTAAATAATTTTGATAACTTACTTACTCTTAAATGGTTTCTTAAACTACCTTAAATAATAGATTACAAACTAGTCTCACAAATCACTAACACTAACCAATAAAAAAAATTACAATTATCTTCTTAAAATCATTTTATAACATAGTTTTTTATTTTATTTATATGAATGCCTATATTAAAATTGTTCTAAAACATAAATTAGAATTCCATATTACATTTTCATTTGACCAATATTTTTGAAATGAACGAGGAGAGGTCGGTTAGTTTGAAACTCACTCTAGGTTGGTAGAGGAATTAATTGTGGAGATTCTACAAGATGGATATTATAAATACAGGAGAGTGTAATTATTAAATATTTTGTTTTTTTATTGGGTTGTAATTTGATAATTGTTAGATATTTTTGTTTTGTTTTTTATAATTTAGTAATATATTTTTAAAATGAAATGGTAATTTTTTATTACTTATTATGCTTGAAAATTTTGACATTTTAAAAATCCTTACAGGCCTAAATTTCACGACTCGTGATTGATTTAAAAAATTTATTCGAAATTGAAGAAAAATGTGCTAAAAATATTACAAAATCCAAAATTCATTTGAACTGACGAAAAATATGCTAAAATATATTAGCGTGCTCCTCTTGCTGCAGCTGCTGCTCCTGCCAAACACAAGAATTGAGCTCCATGGCCAATCCATCATCAATGGAGGGCATTCTTTCCAAATTCAGAGTGTGTGGCAACTACCCCTGCTGTCCGATCCACATTCCCGCAAATCCAATGCATCTTCCTCCAATATCTGTTGACACTCGCTCCGTAACTCCACTTCTGAAACAGAAACCAATCTCGATGGCGATGCGGCCTCCTCCCTCGCATTCTCCTTTTCTTGCAGCGTGGGCGGACTCGAAGGGAGTTTATCCCGCACATATTTAGCGGCGGCGACTTGAATCTGGCGGCGGGAAAGGGAAGACACAGAGGGAATGTGGGACACAGATTTGGGGAAATTGAATTTGGCGTTGCGACCTCTCAGACAATACACTGAGGTGTCATAGGCCTGGGCGGCGTGTTGGGCAGTTGGGTATGAGCCCAGCCCTAACTTCTCTAGAGATTTGGGAATTTGAAGTTTAATCATTATAATTGGATTTACAAAAATTCTGGTTGGATTTTCTTTAAATATAACCAGAATTTTCATAACTTTCCCAACAACTCATCCAGCTCATTAGACTATGCGATTTCTAATACCCAACTCTCCCATTTTCGCAACCCAGCCACAACTTCTCTCGAGATTTGGGCATTCGAACCTCTGATACCCAACTCCCCATTTTCGCAACCAAGCCATAACTTCTCTCGAGATTTGGGCATTCGAATTTCTGATACCCAGCTCCACCCATTTTTGCAACTAGATTCTCATCAATTCCCTGTGATCCCCGTTGTCATACCCCCAAGCCTATGGTAGTCTTCCAACCATGCTAGGTGAGGTGCGGCACTACCGAACACTTTCTTTTCACCAATACTTATGTTCATGGACTACACCTAACCACTTATCCTACTTAGTTTGTGTTTCTCAACCAAATAATTATTAATGTTCATTTATACCAATGAACACCCACACACATTCATTATCAACAGTAATTATACATGAAGAACACAATTGCACAGTATAAAGGGAGGGGCAACTCCCTGAACAATGAGTCTACCCGATAATATATTATAGTCTTTTACAAGTTACAAGTCTTACAAGTATACTTGGAAACCCCAAGTTTCATACTTAGCCAAATTTACAATCTTTGGCAAAACTCAGTTGCCTAGCTCGTCGACACCTCTGCACGGTCGCCGCACGATTCACCAACCCTTCGTTCACCTTGTCGCACGAACGTGTTGTTTTTCCAACTTGGGCGCGCCTCCAAGTCACCACACACGGGCGCCTCTACCCGAGACACTCTTCCATTCACAATCTCAGCGCTTCACCAAAAGTCACACATGCACACTTACACGACGGGCGGGCGCTCACCCGAGTCACCAAAGAACCCATGCCAAGTCGTCGTACAAACCGGGCGCTCACCAACGTTTCACCGTCGAGCGCTCCTACACATCACCCAGGCGCCACACACACCATGCATGCCTTTCTCCAACCGACAGGCGACCCTGCCCGTGCCCTTCACCCAAAACCGAGATAAGCATTCACCTTCGTACAGCCTTGCCCAAGAATGGGCGCATCACCAAAATGCGTCTTCCTTCTTTGGGTCTACGCACTTAGACCTGCGCCTTTCTCCTTTTCATGAGCGAAGATGCTTGTGTTGGGCGATTGTCAAATGAACTCATCGCAACTCTTATTTATATGGGTGGCAGGGCGAGTTAGCCTACCCGACCGACTCGTCCTCCACGCCTTACACACCCACACTTCTCCACAATTCACCTGTCGGCTTTGTCTCCAAGTGTGGTCAGCCCGTGGGTTGAGCCAACCGCTCCCCATGCTTATAAACCCAGCTCGCCCTCCTTTCTTATGCACATAACACTTCGCACAAGTCTGAGCTGCTCCTCTATGCATCGCACTTTATGTTATTCGTTCACCTTCAACCGCGCACGCTTTCCATCCGGTCACGGTCACACATTGGCAGAATTGTAGGTCCTTACATCCACCTCCACCTGAAGTCGTTGTCGTCCTCGACAACATACCGTCCTGGTAGCCATCCACCAAGATCAACAATGTCTATCTCATCCTTGGTCCATGATATCAACTCCTCCACATACTGCAAACATCCCTGCAACATATGTAGAATTCCCATCTCCATCATGTGTCGTCCTTATCCTGTGAACTGTCCTCCTCGTCTGCCTGATGCCAACATCTCTCTGGTACACTACTAGCCCCCATGACTTGAACTAGTCGGGTGATTAGTCCAACTGTCACGCTCAAATCATAAGAATGTCCATCCTTATGCTTTCACCAGTCTATCTCGGATTCTGCCACATCTCGGACTCTCCAAGAATCTCACCACCATGCTCAGGTCCATGGAAACTCCATCCCATCTGCAACATGTCATGATGCTTGATGCCAAGCCATCCCTGCACCATCTGTCATACCTGCTCAATCTGTTTTAAGGACTCACTGTCATGAGCAGCTAACAATGAGCCCTATCTTCTTGTCCATCTCAGAAGATGTGGAGGGAGTAGAGCCTGAAGGCTCACCCTCACTAATCAACTCAATCCATCTGCGAGGATCTTCTATCTCCATCCTCTGTAGATAAGTGACCCGATCCTCCTCCTGGACATTCGGCCTCACATATGCCTCATCATCATCATCATCACCGTCCTCGACTGTTTCTAGCCTTCTTGACACATCCAAGATACTATCTGAAAGAGTCCTAATGACTAATGACGGCTCGGTAAGCTTTGTCTCAACCATGGACAACCGCTTACTCATGTCTTCCATCCGCTTCTCATCCTCCATTTGCATCACTGCCAACTTACAATTAGGCTTTGTCACTCCAATGGTTGGTACACCAATGGGTACATCTTCCCTTCCATCGTAAATGTATAGCCTCTTCAAATGTGGAACAATCATAGCATCAAACTGTTTCAAGAATTCCATTCCTAACACAACTTCATAGTCATCTATTCACACTATAGTGAAGTCGACCTTCCCTGTCCACTCACCAAGTGTTGTGTCCGCCTTTTCAGCTACACTAAGAACACACTCAGGAGGAGAATTGACTGTCTTCATCTATGCCTTCACCGATACAAATTTCAGCCCAATTCTTCTCGCATTATCTTCTCCCATGAAGTTGTGAGAGGCCCCACTATCCACCATAGTGAGTATATCAACATCTCCACCTTCATCCGAACATACTCCAACTTGTTCCTCTCAGGATCCCTCTAAGAGATCACCTTTGTAGCAGCAGCAGCACCAAGTATCTGCATCATCCCCACAGAAGCTTCTTCATTCTTTGCATTAGATTGTGCAATCGCAGCCACTTACGGTCTAGAAGGGCAATTCTTCACCGTATGTGGTTCAACACATATCCAACACTTCAAGGCTTTCTTCATCTTCAACTTATCATCCGATTTTGAAGCATCCTCTTTCTTCTTCTCTTTCGGCTTATCAAACTTCTTCTTCCTATCATCAGAAGTCTCATCATAATGCTCCACCAACCTGTCCACAACAGCAAAAGCTTCTTCAAGTGTTCTAATCCTCTGCCTCTTCACTTCATTGCGTTCCCAAGGCTTCAACCCAATAATGAAATTGAACACCTTGTCCCTCTCCGCCATGTCAAGAAGTTCCAGAACCGCACTTGCAAACTCCTGCTGATATGTCTGAAGGTTCCCTGTCTGCTTTATGAACTTTATCTTCATCCTTGCTTCCCACATTTCATCTTGAGGACTGAAATGGGTCTGCAAAGCTTTCTTCATCTCATCCCACGACGTAATGTCACCAGCATTGCCGTTGGCAATCCGATCCATCCGTCTTCGCCACCACATCTTAGCATCCTTTGTCAAGAATTGAGCAGCTACCTTGACCTTCGTCTCATCATCAGATAGACCCAATCGTTCCAAGTATTGCTCCATGTCCCATAGAAAGTTGCCAAAAGTCTTTTCACTCCTTGTATCATCGTAAGATTCCGGTTCCTTGACTTTCACATGAGGCACTCCTCCACCTAAGTTATGCCTTACGGCCTTCTTCAACACCGCGATCTCATCTCTGGCTTCGTCAAGAGATTTCTGCAAGTCCATGATCTCTGCAAGACCTCGGTCTCTTGCCTCTTCAATCTCCTTGACCCTTACTTCAAGTTGTGTACACATAAGATCAGTGTACTCGTGTTGAGTCCAAAGTTCATCGAGCCCTTCCCTCATCTTTGAATTAGCCTCTTGATCCTTCTCGATTAATTCCGTCTTCTTAGTCCAGAAGGCTTCCATGTCCTCCATCTTCTCCAACACTTTTTCAATGAACCCAATAGTAGTATCATTCGCACCATGACTAGACCCAACCTGAGATTCAACTGCCATTGCTAACAACTTCCTTCTTCTTTGCAATCTAGTTTCAACCATCCAACAACTTCACTAAGATGCCTGCACCCTGAACCAGCTCTTGTTCCACTTGTGTGAAACAACTTCTTTCACCTGCAAGTACCTGCTTCACTGTCTTCAATTTCCAAGCTTCCAAGTGTGTAGAAACACTTGTTTCACCCAGCTTCCTGCAAGACTCCTCCAAGTCTTCAGACTAGCTCTGATGCCACCTGTCACGCAGCCAAGCCTACAGTAGTCTTCCAATCGTGCTAGGCGAGGTGTGGCACCACCGAACACTTTCTTTTCACCAATACTTATGTTCGTGGACTACACCTAACCACTTATCCTACTTAGTTTGTGTTTCTCAACCAAGTAATTATTAATGTTCCTTTATACCAATGAACACCCATACACATTCATTATCAACAGCAACTATACATGAAGAACACAATTGCACAGTATAAAGGGAGGGGCAACTCCCTGAACAATGAGTCCGCCTGATAATATATTATACAATCTTTTACAAGTTACAAGCTTTACAAGTATACTTGGAAACCCCAAGTTTCATACTTAGCCAAATTTACAATCTTTGGCAAAACTCAGTTGCCTAGCTCGTCGGTACCTCCGCACGGTCGCCGCACGACTCACCAACCCTTCGTTCACCTTGTCACACGATCGTGTAGTTTGCCCAACTTGGGCGCGCCTCCAAGTCGCCACACATGGGCGCCTCTACTCGAGACACTCCTCTGTTCACAATCTCAACACTTCACCAAAAGTCACACCGTGCACACTTGCACGACGGGCGGGCGCTCACCCGAGTCACCCAAGAACCCGTGCCAAGTCGTCGCACAAACCGAGTGCTCACCAACATTTCACCATCGGGCGCTCCTACACATCACCCGGGCGCCACACACATTGTGCACACCTTTCTCCAACCGGCGGGCAACCCTTCCCGTGCCCTTCACCCAAAACCGAGATAAGCGTTCACCTTCGTGCGGCCTTGCCCAAGAACAGGCACATTACCAAATTGCGCCTTCCTTCTTTGTGTCTACGCACTTAGACCTGCGCCTTTCTCCTTTTCATGAGCGAAGATGCTTGTGTTGAGCGATTGTTAAATGAACTCATCGCAACTCTTGTTTATACAGGTGGCAGGGCGAGTTAGCCTACCCAGCTGACTCGTCCTCCATGCCTTACGCACCCACACTTCTCCACAATTCACCCATCAGCTTTGTCTCCAAGTGTGGTCAGCCCGTGGGTTGAGCCAACCGCTCCCCATGCTTAAAAACTCAGCTCACCCTCCTTTCTTATGCGCATAACACTTCGCACAAGTCTGAGCTCGCTCCTCTACGCATTGCACTTTATGTTGTTCGTTCACCTCCAACCGCGCACATTCTCCATTCGGTTGCGGTCGCACATCGGCGGAACTGCAGGGCCTTACACCCGTCTTCTAGATCGTGGGCATCCTCAACCTCCTGCCATGATGGTCTCTGCATATTTGGCGGCGCAAAAGAAGCTCGGCGTGGGTGAAAACACAGACTCCCAAATTTGGCAGCGCAGGGATCAAATTTGAGCGCTGTCGCTGCGATTTACTAAGTTCAAATGCAAATAATGTTTGCAGTGCAGAGTGATTGAGATTTGTGAATGAATATATACATAGAAGTTAAAAAGCACGTTAACAGTGAACGATGACATGGGTTTACAACTGAAAGTGACGAGGGGCCATGGATATTAAAAACGTGAATTCAGTTAGGTAGCCAAGGAGCTTCTCAGTAATGGGGTTCTTGTTGTTGCCCAGGGAGAAGCCAAGGGCAAAGGAATTCCCATCTACTTTTACAGTCTTACGAATTTGAAGTTGCATTTGATTGAGTCGATATAATATCTTCCTTGATTTCATTCATGCCTGCAAGCACCCTCCCAAAGAGAAACTTCAGATGCAGTATATGTCCATGGTGATTGTATCATCCTCTTGTGTGATCTACATCAAGAACCTAATCTGGAACTTCCATTCTATACTCGTAAGAGTATGTCTCTCATTGGTTAGCTACCTTTGCACTTGATTGATATCCTCTTAGTGACCGGTTGGTGTTAGGTCTCTATAACATGCGGTTGATCTTTCAACTCGAGTCTGGGCTCTATAGCAGCCTCTTTCTTAATAGTAGGTAACGCATTCTAGCCCATTCCCTGTGCATAGTTGGGGGGAAACATCTCAACTTTGAGATCTAAAGCTTGTTATGTGGAGAAGGAGCGACCGTATTATCTATAACAGTTGTAATGGAAATGTCTACAGAAAATAGAGTGTTAGGAATGAAAACATAAATTAGGAAAATTAGTGCATACCTAGGCCCCCATAAACAACTCAGCTCTGGGGTGGTCTGCCTGGAATGCCACAAATAGTCGAAGTCGTTTGTTCGCTGAGGGATGGAGCAACACATTCCAAAATTGAAGATATATGTAATTTTGAAAACAAAAATGTGCTAAGAGAGGACATTGTCTGCAATATGGGATGAGGAACTGTCCTAGTTGTGTCATATTTTCCTTCCTATACTTATGCTTGGCAATCCACTAGTGCCAGTTAAAAATATGTTCAACTAGGTTGGAACAAGGGAGCTCAACGCCTATCTTGAAGATCTTGGTATGAAGGAGAACCAAAGACCTTTGTTAGGAATGATATAGCCATTTTCCACCATGAACTAGTCTAAAAGAGGTGGTCCTTCCCTAAGGCTCATATAAATGATGAAATTTCCATTGAATGTTGGTTAATCAATGCCAAGCAGGTGAAGAGATTGTATCGACCAGGTGACCCATGAGAAAAGTACCATAAACTGTAAAATCTTGCCAAGAACTTGCTAGAGTTTCCCATTGTGCAATTGACAAAACACTGTATTGAATGGCAAGCAATTCCTCCAAGTGGCAAACTATTGAAACTTCCTGTGTAAACTTAATACATGGAACCAAATAATATTGTTTACCATACTCTAAACTTCTACCAATTTACCAATCATCTTCAACACACCATAGTTCGTAATTCTTGTTAGTGATTTTACAATTGATGTGGTCTTCCATTAGTCATTATTTGGTATCAATTTCAAGTTTCCATAATTTATATTTTTTCGTATATAAAAGTATTCATATTTTCACATTAATTATTGTTAGTGATTTTACAATTGATGTGGTCTTCCATTAGTCATTATTTGGTATCAATTTCAAGTTTCCATAATTTATATTTTTTCCGTATATAAAAGTATTCATCTTTTCACATTGATTGTAATTTCAATTTTTTTATTTAATAATTTCCCTCACTCATACTAACATTAATGTACTTCATGTCTACCTTGTGATCATACAAACATTAATGTACTTGATCTCATCAAAATTGTGCAATTAAGTGCACTGGGGCTAGGGAAATATTTGGATGGTTGACCTCATCAAGATTCTTAGTGTTGCACCCTACCAAACTTTTGTGTGGTTGGAAGGTAGGGAGATCTTTTTAAGTATGATCATATTAGCATTAATGCATCCAATCCCATTAGAATTTTGCCTGCTTTGGCTAGAGAAGTACTAGGATGGGGGACCTTCTAGGAACTCCATAACTCGTATAGTATATAAAAAAAATATTTGAAATGATGAACAAGGTGTTCATCGGGCATCACAACCTAGTTATCACAATCATAAGTGAAATCACCTATAATGGAACTCATATACTCAAAAAGTGTTCATCGGCCATCACAACCTAGTTATCACAAGCATAGGCGAAATCAACTATAATGGAACTCATATAGTCAAAGCTTATATGTTTTCTTGTTTAAAAGCCTTTATACTTTCACATTAATTGTAATTTCAAAGTTTTCTGTAATATTTCCTTCCACCCTCACCCCGGCCCTCACCATCATCATAATACAATATTTAAAGTTATTTAAAATTAATTAGAGAAAATTTCATATTTAAAATAGGATTTTTAAATAAAATAATAAAACAAGAGTTAAAATGAAAAAGAAAATAAAAATGAGAAGCAAAATTTTAAAGAAAGAAAAGAAAACTATATTTTTCATCATATTTTAGTATATCCTCTTTTATGTTTGCTGAAATTTTAAGTGTATACACTCCTTAAATGTAGAATTAAAGTTTACATCTATTGAATATTCACAATACATACTTTAGATAGATTCATGGTGGGATAAACCAAAAATACATGAAAGCAAGTGTTTTCTAGAAGCAACATTAAATTTGGCATCCAACAAGTACCCACACTACATATTTATGATAAATTCATTATGAGATAAAATGAAAATAAATGAATATAAAATATAAAATAAAAACATGTTTTATTTAAAACAAATTTTCTCATGTATTTCTAGCCTATATTATTGTGTGTTTATCAAAACTTTGCAAAACAAGAACTTTTCAATGTAAAGTTTAATTTTGGATTCTAGCCTATATTATTGTGTGTTTATCAAAACTTTGCAAAACAAGAACTCTTCAATGTAAAGTTTAATTTTGGATTTTACAAGTACTTATAGTTAAAATATGAACAATCATATAAAAAGATATGTCAAAAATAAGATTAAATAAAACAATTTTGTTTCTTTCTTTTAAAAAGTTTTTGTCCTTGTGACATCATTATTGTTTCTTTCTTTTAAAAACTATTTATCCTTATCGTTGACATCATCAGGTTGAATTTTATTGGTTCTTTAAAATTGAAGTTGATAGTCGTCTTCTTCTTCTTCTTCTTCTTCTTTTTTTATCTTGACTTGAAAATTTCTCTAATTTGAGTATCTCACTAAAAATACTAGGTCTTTTATGAAAACTCACAATGTACTTTAATTTTTTTAGTTAATTTGTTACTTTATTTTGTATTGTTAATTTTCATAATCACATGACGTGATGTTTTTTCTTTTTTTATTAACATAATGGTTAATTGGTCGTGATGTGAAAATGTTTGTTTTTAAGTCTTCCACTTTTGCTTTTATATACTATATATAAAATAATTGAATTTATAGCTTAACTGCTTTAAAGTGTTGTTTTCACATTATTTCTTTAAATGCTTACTACCTAACTTTGTGTGCCTTAGGAATTATTTTTTATCCTTCCTATATATATCTATATATATTATTATATATATATTATATATATATATTATATATATTAACTATATTTACCTTGGTTGAGAAAAGTCTTACATAGAAACATACAATTTCCAATATATCATGAACATTATGATAAAGATATTTGAAGGTAAATGTAACTAGTAACATACTAGTTATTTGGTTATATTGTGAGTTTGCTTGTTTTTAGCCTTCTTGTTTTAATATGAAATTAAAAACTCGTATTAACAATACTCCACAATATCCATCATCGTTTTCAATTTATTTTACTATTAAATTAAAATAGCAATCATATTCTGAAGTTTTGTTAGTGCAATTAGATTTCAAAGTTTTGTTGTTTAAGTCCCTGATGGGCATGTTAGAAAACAGATCAGTGGCTAGGGAGATGGTTAGTAGCTCCCACGCAACACCAGTGCATGTTGAAGGTAAAGAGAAGGCCTTACTTAGCGCTTGGCCAAGGAAGCTCCTAGAGGATCCAAGGTGATTTAATTCCATAAGCGTGTGAGAGATGATGGTTTTTAGGTTAAGTGTGATGAGGGATTTGAGCATTGTGTAGAGAATTTTGATTGTTGAGTCAGATGGCTCTTAGTCCAAGCTCTCTAGGCTTTGTGTATCTGAAATGGGTTACGTAGTTTCATTGGTGGGGCTATTGGTGCCTTCAGGAATCCTGGGTTTAAGACATGGAGAGGCATTTGGAACTCAGGTATTCAGATTTCATGTGTTTCAATAGACCTTTTCTTACAATGTGAACGATTAGAAGTTTCAAGGGGTTTTCTAGAACAATTGGTAGCCTTGAAACCTTGGTGGAAGTGTCTATTGGAGCCTGGTCCAGGGGTCTGCGTGGAAATTGGGAAGAGTTGGATGTTTGGGCAAAGATACTCAGCAAGTGTGAATTGTGCTTCCCGTAGGCTCATTTGTAACTGCATGTATTCAATCCCAGTCTAATTCTCATTGCGTGTTAGAGTTGATTTTGTGGGGCCTCTAGATTTGGGTATGTGGCTTTTTATGTGGGAATTTGGAAGAATATAGGGGGCAGGAAAATTATATAGTATTTAGTGTTTCCCTCTTTTCAACTTCAGTGTTTAGGGCTCAACATGGTGTGGGTTTGGAAGTTTGGGGGCTCTTCGCTTTTGACGCGTCGGTCAGTAACTTCTGTCTAAGAGGCCTAGCTCATAACAATGAGGTGATGTGGTTTTCCTACTCATAGGTTGGCCATGCAGTAAGGGGTCTTGAACTTGATGTTGTTAGGAATTTGATAGGCAACAACAAGGGTCTAAAAGGTGGTGGTGACAACTGGTTGGAAGTGCGGGGTTTCGTGGGTCTAGCTAAGCGGAGGGTGTGGGAGAGTGGTTTGCCTAGGTGGACTCGAAGTCTCGCGAGAAGGGTCTTTGGTCTAGATGGATTATGTTGCCTCAACTTGGTGGATAATGATAGAGACATGATTCGCCAACATGGTAGGCCTCATGGTGGTGGTGGTCAAAGAAGTGTGGATGGTCATCGTGGTAGGCAATAGATAGGAGCTCGAGCAGCAACAGGGAAACTCACCGGAAAACGTTGACGTGTCACCACCCTTTGATGTTCTCAAAGCACAAATTCATTAGTTGACAACAATGGTGGAGAAATTGGCTCCAAACAGACACGATAACTGCAATGAGATCATCTCTTTCATGAATGATCTCCAACATAAACAATGGCATATGATGGATAGATTGGTTTCTCTTAGCAAAGGTATAAGCGAGGGTTGATATCATGGAAGACAAGATAGCCCATATGGAGGTGCATATTCATGAAGCCTTCCATCAGCCACACAGAGACAGAAAGGAAGATTCGAGGCCACATAATCTTGTTGGTTAGGTATGGTAGTTGGTTGTATTTTGATCCTTGGTCAATTTTGGGCCCAAAGGGAAATCCATACTTGGTCGATTAGCTTTATTATGTTCTTATCTATATCTTTTTGTCAATATCGTTAAGCTAGTTAAGCCAATAAGTCTAGTAGAAATGAGGCAAGAAATGTTGTAATTATAAGTTCATCGCAATGTAAACCTTTCTTAAATTAATAGAATTTCATTTATTAAAAAAAATGGTTATATAAAAAAACCAAGATTCAAAACTTATAATTATCTAAAAGAAACACCAAATTATGATAGAGATAAAATGTAATTTCTAAGTAATTTGATAACTTACTTATTCTTAAGTTATAGTTTTTTAAATTATCTTAAACGATGAATTACAAGCGAATCTCACGAGTCACTAACACTAACCAATAAAAAATTTACAATTATATTCCTATAATAATTTTATAACCTAACTTATTATTATTATTATTATTATATGAATGTGTACATTTTTTTTGTAAATTAGTCTAATTCTATTATAGTACAAAAATCTTCAAAAAATTACAACGAGGCATGCCTCAGATATCACCATCATACAGAGATGGATTTTGCACATTGTAACTCATATCCAGCCAGACATTTGTCATTCCCCAGGTTTGGAAGACTCGCCTGCTGCTACAAAACTCTATCCAGTCAAAAGATGAACCTAGAAATCCAGACATATTCTCGATTACAGACTCCAAAACCATATTCCCAATTACAGACTCAAAAACCATATTTCCTGACTATATATTCGGCCAAAGTAACCGCAAACAGAAGCACATTTAAGAACTATGATTATCCTGCAAGGGGCTGAGCAGAGCAGCAGCATTGCAAAGAGAGAGAACGCTGTAAAAACACAGATCTTGACCAACCAGATAAACAAAATGACTATGCCATACCCTCCGCCCGATGGTCCTGAAAACTGGCTCAGTCGTCCACAGAGGTGGATGGCAGCTCTTCCACCACCCTGCAACCAAACTTCCCCATTGCTCTGTAGTTATACTGGTTTGTCGCACTTCGTGCCATGTGCGAACCTATGCCCTGCATCGGCTTCCCGGAGGATGGAGTAACAGAACACGCGCGAGAACACGCGCGAGGTTGAATGACAAGAACGGCTCGTCTGCGTTGAGTGATACTGCTGGAGTTTAATGTGAGGCAAGAGGGGTGGCAGACCTTTAATGGGCTTGTACAGGTGGCGAGATTGGACTGCCACCTGCCGAGTGGGAAGCCCGCCCCCGTACTTCTTTCATCTGCTCACACCCGCAGCCGGGAGATGAATGTGTACATTAAAATGGTTCTAAAACATAAATTAGAATTCCATATTACATTTTCAT
>APFE030092057.1:0-17389 GCA_000404065.3 Pinus taeda
TGGAATAATGGGTTACCCATTTTTATGGTTATCATGGATTGAATTTTATTTTTAGTTTTATCAATTTAATTTATATGGCTTCCCTCTTAATTTAATGTTACTATTCTCTTCTAACTTAGATTGGAAAAAAATTCCAAAATAGATATTCCTATAATTATGTTGATAGTAAGAATAGATCTTCCACAGTTATAATTTAATTATTAGGTTGATCGTATATATTTAAACCCCATGGAAAATGTTGGAATATTCATGGTAATATTTACATATCAATGATAAGATGTCTTTCGAAGTTAGGTATAATGCATTAATTAAATTATTTGAAATTAATTGATTTAATAAAATGGCATATCAACACATCATATTGGGAATGTGGTATTTCTAAGCCATGGTAATGTAAGAAGAAATCTTTCCAATTAAAAGATTTCCATAATAATAGTTGGGGGAATCTACACTGATAAACATATTTTTATATATTATATAACTCCAGTAATAATAATAATAATAAATAATATATAGTATAGGTAACTTTTATGAATTTTTTAATCTTGTTAATGCAATATGTATAATGGGGTTAGCGTTTTGATACTTATCATAGATTTATGGATATAGAAATTTTCAATCCATTTAATTATATGGTCACAATAGTTATAATAAAACCAGTAAATCATTTTATAGTCAAAATGTTCTATATATAGTGTATTTAAAATTAATGTTGAAACCATTTTTTTAATTAAATTGAAAATAAATAGATATCATAACTAAATTTTAAATAAATCCTAACCTTCTATTAATGACTAATATTAAAAATATCAATTATTGATTATTTAATCTCTAGCATCAACCTATTGATTATTGATAATTAAATTAAAATTCTATAAATCCTATTATAAGGTATACACACTATTAGCATAACATAATTAAGGAATCATAAATATGTTTATTTATTTATATGTATTTCAGATGTGTAAATTATGTATTCTCATTTTTCTTTAATCACTAATATTTATATTAATATACATAAATATATGTATTTGTAATATGATTTTTTATTATATTTTTTGTTCTATTTTGTTTTTGTTTTAATTTTGTCTAATCAATTCTAAGTTAAATTTTGAGGCTTTGTATTGAAATCTAAGGTGTTGTTGAGCTCAATTGTAGTAAAGTTCACTATATGTAATGAGATATGTTTCTATCAAATTTATGCAAATCTCAAATGCATTCACATTTATTTCTTTAGGAATGGAATTTAAAGGATACAAACCAAAATATATGGAAACCATAATACAAATATTAATGCTTTATCTAACCTCAGTATTCACGAAAATCCCCTTTTGAATGAATGTGAGATATGCAAGACACCTTCCATGTGATTTGGAAGCGAACGATAATACAATATAAAAATATATTTTTTTATCTTATTGACAATTTAATAAATATATTTTAGGAAAAACATTAATATAAATGGAAATATAGTAAAATAGATATACATTGAATGAGAAAGGTAATACTTTTCATTAACAAGGATATAATTGTTCAACATTACACCTTGTTTGGATAGGTAACACCTACATCACCATCTATTGCAACTCTTCCACTAAAAATGATCATATTTTTATTATATATGTACAATGACAAATTCCTTAGTTCTCCTTCTTATCAAAAGAAGCCATGAAGGTGAGATAAACTTGGACATGAATAAAAAATTTAATGAAATAAAAGAAGAGTACAATGTTTTTTTGACTACATTATGATATAATTACATTTATGCATCCTAAATTGTCTTTCATCATTTCAAAGAAAAAGGTATCATGAAATGTACACTCCCTTAGCATTGAGGACTTTCATGAGTACTATGTCACAAAGCCTCACAACATGCAAACATTAAATGACCCACAACTTTATTCCTTGTCAATTATTCCCCATATGTTAGTTTTATTCAAGAATGTCTCATGTCATCTTCTCTTTTAATCACTTAATTCTTTTGTATATTTTTCAGAGATGACATGTGTTGGGAAATTTATTGTGCTTAAAATGCTACATTAAATTATCGACCAGGGAAACTCGTAAGCTTTTGATGATGCCAGCACTATATGTGCAAGAGTAGGCGACTAATTCTATGTCTAATGAAATTATTTACGATTCAAGACAATATGCAAGGGAAGAGGCTCCTAACTAAGGAGATCCTAGTTGTCCTTCCCTATAGTATCATAGAGAAATCATAAAACTAGAAACTTAAAATGCAAACAAGAGGATGAACTTTAATTGTTGTTTAGATTCAAAGAGAGAAAGACTAACTTAGTCTCTTGATTGTCCTCTCTTGTACTAATCCAGACTAAACTAAAATTCATCCATAAGCGTAAACTAAATGAAATAACTTTGAAACATAAAAGCAAAAAGATGAATTCCAATTGTCATACAAATCAAATAGAGAGAGAGCCTAACTTAGACTCTTGGTTGTCCTCTCATATGTTGATAAGACTCTAATTGAAAACTCATTCATCAATCAAATCCTCAAACATCAAACATCTAAGAAATTAAATAAAATAAGATCTAATATGAAACAACATGTTCCTTTTCTCCTTCTAGAGTGAGCTGAATTCTCCTAAGAACCAAAGTGACAAGCCATTCCATATACTACATTAAGGTAACTTCTATCTAAAACTACATAATGGAAAACTATTTCTAAAACTACATAACGAAAATATATGTCAAATGAAGCTTTATTCCATCTAAAATTGGATACAATGCTCTAAGAGTCCTCCCTTCAGAATGGACGAGGTACTCCCATTTATACAAAAACTATGATAACAACCTCATAAATGTAGACCCACTATTCTCTCCTTTGACCCACATATTTCTCAACCAATGCTGACACATAACCCTATCCTCCATGATCTCCTCCATGAGGTCCATGATCTTCTCCATGAGGTTCATGATCTTCTCAAATTCGAATTTGAACATAGAGTGCCACATAAGGATGCCTTGGAAGCTTCCTTTGTACCTACACATGTCAACAAACCCATTCTAATTGTTAGGTATAAGCATAAGCATATTATTTTCTAAGTTTTAACCATAAATCCACTTAAAAATGTTAAGAATTAATAAACTTTGGAAAAGCATAATTATGACCCAATAATGAGGTAAACATAATGATATGGAGGTGGAATGGAGGTGACATGAAGGTAAAATGTGAAGATATAAGTGAATAATGGAGTGAAAATAGGGACGATTTTGAGGCCCAACATACCCCCAAATTGAAGATATTGCATGTCCTCATGCAATCTATTACATTACTTTTTGGTACTTGAGCTTTGGCTTAAAATCTGCATGATATTAGTTAATTAACTTTTGCAAGGTGTTATTTTGATGAACTACAACTTGGTTGGTTCTTGTGTTTCAACCATATTTTGTTTGTTGCATTCAATGTATGATCCTTGCATATTGATAATGTGATTTTTATTGTAGAGTATTTTGTTGGAATGCATCATGGTTGGTTCTTGTGTAACAACCATGATTGTTTTGGCATCCAATTAACTTTTAAATACTTTTGACAAAGCCATTTGTATGCTCATGTAATAGTGAATATATGTTGAAGGTAAGTGGGTTTTAGAATGTGATATATGAATGTGGATGTTATATGAATGTGATAAAGCATGTATGTAAATGTATCCTTCCCCTTAAACGGATGGTTTGGGAAGTTGTGTGAAATGGGGAAAGGAAGGGGAAAAGAAGTGAAGTTTTTCCAAAACTCATTATTCTAACTTTTCAAGGAATTTAATGGTTAAAAGTTAGAAAATATAATACCTTAACTTACCCTTCCAAAAATAGATGAGAGTCGTGCACGTGTGGCTGCAAAAACTGTTGTTCGTAGTCTTCTTTACTTGGTTGGGAAAAAGGTGGATGAAATCAAGAATAGTGAATCTTTTATTGTTTCCGCATTTGTTGTTGAATCTGTTGTTGGATCGTCTACTGAATGTTCGGCATCGGCTGCTAAATGCGACTGAAAATGTATAAGGCTTGGAAGATATACAAAATATAGAAGTTACATTTCTCTCCTAGCCTTATTTATTGACTTGTCCTCAAGTCAATAAAAGGAAATGACAAACTGAAAAACGATGAAAGGAGTTTGGCTTCATCTGCTACAAAATATGGGTCTTCAAGTCTTCAATGCTCGTTGGCACAAATCTTACTATGTGATTAAATGTGTCGGTGTCGAACATAGCAAGAAGTTGTTGACTTAGTGGTCATTAATGAATACCCCTAGCCAACACAAGAGCTCCCACCATTGATTCCAATGGGATTCAGGATGCCTAACACATCTTGGTAGGTACGAATAAATGTGTCGTGGTTGAGTCACCTACAAGATCCAATGAACAAGAGATATTAATGTACTCCCATTGTTCATTGGCAAGAGTACTTGCCATTAAGGCATGCAAGCCTCTAGGTGTTTTTTCAATGATGCTTAGACTCTAGGACTTTGACTCAAGCAGGGTGTTATTGGCGGAAATGAAGGGGAATCGTAATGACAACGAAAAGGGATGGATGTAAGGAAATGCATGATGTATGAATAAGAACTCTTGCTGTGAAAAATGGATATGGAAAGGTCATGTTTTATGGTTTAACGATTGGTGGAATTCAAAATCTTTTGCAAAAAGGGAGTTGCAAAGGAATGGTTGCAGAGTTGGATTTGTCTTTAGAATCTGTCATGACTTAGTCTTTGGAAGACCAATTGTCGTCACAATGTAATCTCCTTATGATCACTTGATTATCCTGTAACCTGTAAAAAACTTGGTACAAAGAAAACATAAGTGTGCTCTAGAAGAAATGGCCAGTGTCTTCATGATTCTTACACAAAAATTTCTTACCAAATAAAACAAATTAAGGACAAACAAAGTGTTGAAATTGACTTAATCATGATATTAATATCAATCCGTTTGTTTTTAAAATAACCATGAAAAGTAATACTCCCTGTTTGTGTCAGCTGACTTCTGTGCATGGCGAAAAGTTTGGCATCGTAGATTTGTTGTGTCCTGCAGATTAGTACATTATAAAAGCATACAACAATATCAATTTTCCAACTCTAAATAAGTTAGTCAGCATTTAAATAATCCACCTAATTTTCTTTTAAATTCTGCTTCCAAATGTTCCATTCTTTATTTTCAAGCCTGCGTGAATTTTGTGAAAAGTGTTTTTTTTTTTTTTTGCCCTCATACCAACTGTTGCAGTTTCACCCAGTTCCATTATTCTCTCAATTTGCATATCACCAAAGTTTTATTTTATGCTAATATTCACCTTCAAAACAACACACAACAATTTTTTATTATTATTTTTTATTTTTTAAATGATAACAATCTTAACAAAATGATAATCTAAAACAATGTATTAAGAGAATCATATAATAACAAAATAAATAGTCAACATAACAAGAAATTATAATTATATTAATTAATGCAATTATAAAAGATATTAATATATTAATATAATTAATACAATTAATATATTAATATATTAATACAATTTTTATAACAAACATTAATTAATAATTAAATAACATAACCAACAAATATATACAATGAATCATAATTACAATTATATTAACCTAACAACATAAAAAATATTATACAACAAATTATAATAACAAACATAACATATTATAATTATATTAATATATTAATATAATTATAATAGCAAACATTAACACAGATTATAACTAAAAATAAATAACCAAATCAGAACAAAATAAATAAAAACAAAATAAATCTAAAAATACAAAACAAACCAAAAGAAATGCAATACAAAACAGGATTGAAGGCATATGAAGATTTTTCGTTGAGGTAGGATATGAACCTGTTGTGCTTGTCCATTGAGGCAATTCTCTAAGGCCACCAAACTTCTTTTGGCCTGCAATTTTCCAGCAATTAAAACGAATCTTCCCCAATTTGTAACGAAATCAAGAGGATGAACTTCCATGTTTATCGGAGAGCTTTTTTATGTCCAAAATGAGGTTCATTTCAACGATTTTGTGCTGTCATGGTGATGGATTTGCGTGCTCCATTTGAACACGGAAACAGAAATGAAGAACCAGCCAACAGCTCTGACTATCGACTTCGACGAAGAGGAGGATGACACTGAGGTGTTATGTGATTGGAGGGGTATACCTGCTCATTTTGGTAGCGCTCTTGAGCTTCTCGTAATTTAATCTGGACAATCTCCAAATATCAGCAAGATTTCCATCGAAAACTGTTCCAAGAAATACAAGCGCGTGGATGGTACTAATATGGTGGCTGCAACTGCACTCTAGGAAGATAGAAATTCTGGGTTGTTTCCACTTTGCTCAATTTCGGATTCGTATATATTATATAGGAACAGTTTCAGGACTTTGCCAATTTCAGAGATTATATATTAGTCCAAAACATTAAGTGACCGTAAAAGTAACAATGGTGTGAGACAATGTGAAATTGAAAAGTCGAACAACAACAAAGGTTGTAGCTGTAGTGAAATAGATCGTGCCATCAAATTGTCTAATATTACAGAAACAAAGAATTCTTCCCAGCCATCTTACGACCTACTTGTGAACAATGACTTGAAACTCATGAGCTTCGATGTGGCAGATGTTAATCTGGTCGAAATAGAAGGTACAAATTTAGGGAACCCAAAGAAATTTGAATGACGTGTTGTGCATGCGAAATATGGTTAGATTGCCGCATTATTTTGCATAATTTTCGTGCCTTACCCAGCGTGTTAATTCATGCAGCTACACCGGATCGTATTTCATTATCACAACTTCATTAATAAACTACTGTTCATCGAACCCTTAGATTCATTAGCTGCTGGAATCAATGGTGTAGTTTCGGCGATTTCTGAGGATCCATATCTCTTCAACGTTTATTTTTTCAACGCCTTAGCGCGCTGGCAAGTGGCATATACAACTACATAAATGGTTAGATGACAGGCAGTTTCTACAAAAAGTTCGGTGACTGTGATCCCAACAAATCGAATCCCGTTTTTACCTGAATTTTCCCGAGATTTGCGTATTTCGTTTGGGTTGCCGCAGGTCAAGCCAGCATGAAGGAAGTAACTGTGGAGCTGAAGAATGATTTGGCCATCAGAGGAACTCTGCACTCAGTGGATCAGTATCTTAACATTAAATTGGAGAACAAAAGAATGGTTGAGCAAGATAAATATCCACATATGCTATCAGTGAAAATTTGTTTTATCAGGGGATCAGTTGTTCGATATGTACTGCTACCACCTGATCGTGTTGATGTTGATATTTTGCATGATGATACAGGAAGGGAAGCCCGTGGGAGCTGAGCCAGATGGTATCATTTCATTTCATGCCATTCCAGTCTATATTTTTTGTCAAGCATTGATGCAATCTATTAAAATAATTATTTGCATGCTTCAATAGATCCCTAGGAACATAGCAATGCAATATATAATGTTGGGCAATTTATTGTGCTTAAATAATATAATCCCCGGCAACGGCACCAAAATGTTGGGCAATTTATTGTGCTTAAATTGCTGCATTAAATTATCGACCAGGGAAACTCGTAAGCTTTTGATAATGCCAGCACTATATGTGCAGGAGTAGGCGACTAATTCTATGTCTAATGAAATTATTGACGATTCAATACAATATGCAAGGGAAGAGGCTCCTAACTAAGGAGATCCTGGTTGTCCTTCCCTACAGTATCATAGAGAAATCATAAAACTAGAAACTTAAAATGCAAACAAGAGGATGAACTTTAATTGTTGTTTAGATTCAAAGAGAGAAAGACTAACTTAGTCTCTTGATTGTCCTCTCATGTACTAATCCAAACTAAACTAAGATTCATCCATAAGCGTAAACTAAATGAAATAACTTGAAACATAAAAGCAAAAAGATGAATTCCAATTATCATACAGATCACATAGAGAGAGAGCCTAACTTAGACTCTTGGTTGTCCTCTCATATGTTGATAAGACTCTAATTTAAAACTCATTCATCAATCAAATCCTCAAATATCAAACATCTAAGCAATTTAATGAAGTACGATCTAATATGAAATAACATGTTCCTTTGCTCCTTCTAGAGTGAACTCAATTCTCCTAAGAACAAAGTGACAAGCTATTCCATATACTACATTAAGATAACTTTTATCTAAAACTACATAATGGAAATATATGCAAAACTTATATCTAAAACTACATAAAGGAAATATATGTAAAACAAAGCTTTATTCTATTCCATCATAAGTTGGATACAATGCTCTAAGAGTCCTCCTCTTGGAATGGAGGAGGTACTGCTATTTATACAAAAACTATGATAACAACCTCATAAATGTAGACCCACTATTCTCTCCTTTGACCCACATATTTCTCAACCAATGGTGACACATAACCCTATCCTCCATGATCTCCTCCATGAGGTCCATGATTTGCTCCATGAGATCATGATTTTTTCCATGAGGCTTATCTTATCAAATTCGAATTTGATCATTCAAGGCCACATAAAGATGCCTTGGAATCTTCCTTTGTACCTACACATGTCAACAAACTCATTCTAATTGTTAGGTATAAGTATAAGCATATTATTTTCTAAGTTTTAGCCATAAATCCACTTAAAAATGTTAAGAATTAATAAACTTTGGAAAAACATAGTTATGACCCAATAATGAGGTAAATGTAATGATGTGGAGGTGGAATGGAGGGGACATGAAGGTAGAATGTGAAGATATTGGTGATTAATGGAGTGAAAATAAGGACTATTTTGAGGCCCAACAGGAACCATGATCCTTTATGTATACTTAGGAAAGTGCCTTGTGATGTCAGAGTGGAGGCCATTGTCTTAGCTTGGTAACCAGATGGATCACAATGCCATTCACTGGGAAGAAGTGAAAGGTGGGCAGGTCGGTTCATGATGAGACCTCTTGTTCCAATGACTTTTATTTTTCTGATGTGTCCATTAGATTGTATCCCTGGTGTGGTGGCCATAGTGGGAATGCCACTTCACTACTTCCTTATGGTCATGGTAAGCTGGCTCATGATGAGACCCCCTATCCTCTATCTGACAAATCATAGAATTGTTAGTAAATATATACATATATATATTTTCTTTCCTTCTTTTTTCTTTTCTTTTATATAGCACTTCCTATTTATATATAGAGGATGGCTCAACACTCCTTAAGAGTAGGGATGGTGGAAGAAGTCTGAACATATCAATAGAAGAAAATATTCCCTTATTTTTATTCAATGATAATAAGCAAAAAGAATTATGAGAATTAGGGAAGAACCAACATGGTAAAAGTAATCAATCAATTTAAGTTATAGTGAAAATAAGGACCGCAAAGTGATATAGATAGTTGTGTCCTCCCCTTTTCTAATCAATACAAAGAAATATCATTAAAGATGATAATTTCTCTTTGATTTGCTTATTCCAGTAACCTTTAAATTTTGTATCCTTGCATATATGTTTGTATTCTTGCCTTCAAAGGATCATGAAGAGTGAAACAATATTCATAAGAAAAAATTCTCAAAAAATTTGTTGTTCTTTAGGAGGAACAGCCAAAAAAAACACACAAAAAAGGGTGTTGTTCCTTAAATGGAACGGCTATTGTTCCTTAAGAGGAATAGCAGCAGTTCCTTAAGAGGAACAACAAAAATAAAACAGACACAAAAATGTTGTTCCTTAAATGCAATGGTTGTTTTTCCTTAAGAGGAATAGAAGTTGTTCCTTAAGAGGAACAACAAAAGGAAAACACATGCAAAACTGTTGTTCCTTAAATGGAACGACTGTTGTTCCTTAAGAGGAACAACACGAAAATAATATATACAGAGGACTGCTATTCTGTAAATGGAACAATAGTTGTTCCTTAGACGGAACAGCAATTGTACCTTAAATGGAACAACACAAAAATTAATTAAAGAGAAAACTATTGTTCCTTAAATGGAACGACTGTTGTTCCTTAAGAGGAACAACATGAAAATCTGTACAAAAAATACAGTTTATACAAGAAAGTTTAAATAGAAAGAAAAATCTATATACAAAATTCAAAAACAAATGAGTTGTTCATTGGATTGATGCTGAGGATGGGTTATCGTCTTCAGTGAGAATTTGCATGGTGGAATTTTCCCGTAACTATTGGAAAAAGGACTCCCTGGTAAGCAGTTTGCAATACAATCACACTCGATGACCATTCTCTTTAAAAGAATAGCCAGATTCATCAATGGTTGCCAATGTAATGGTGCCATTATCATGTACCTTTTGTATCTCATAAGGTCCTAACCATCTAGTCTGGAGTTTTCCGGGAAATCCTGGAACCTGGAACCGTATAGGAGTGCCATATCTCCTTCATGGAAGATCTTCTTTTTAATAAGGGAATCATGCCATTTCACTCTTTGATGTTGGAATAGTGCAGTGCGTTGAAAAGCAAATAGCCTGATTTCATCTAATTCATTGATTTGTTGTAATTTATTGATCTGGGTTTCATTTAAATTCAAACCTGCCTCCTAGGATATTCTTAATGTTTGAATCTCAAATTCGATTGGGAAGCTGGGTTCTTTACCAAATACTAACTGATATGGTAAATATCTTGTGGTATTTCTCCATGTTGTACGGTATGCCCAAAAGGCTTCTGGCAATCTGGAAGCCCAATCATGTCTATGTGATGCAACTGTTTTTGTAAGTATTGCCTTAATTACCTTATTAGTACTTTCTACTTCGCCATTTCCCTATGGGTGGTATGGAGTTGTAATTTTGTGGAGAATATGGTAATTTCTCAATGTTGCAGCAATCTTGTTACCTACAAATTACAGTCCTCCATCTGTAATTATGTCTCTCGGCAGGCCATTTCACACAAATAATTGGAAAAGAAAATGTATCATTGAATCCTTAGTAGCTATTGGTAGTGCCTCTGCCTCGACCCATTTAGTAACATATTATGTTGCAACCAGTATGTATGTTTTTTGATTGGATGATGGGTTAATAGGACCAATGAAATCTAGCACCCACCGCTCAAATGGCTTAATTACTAATTTCAGGTTCATAGGTATCTCATTAGATTGTCTAGGCATCTCACCCTCTGGCAGCTATCACAGGCTTGAACAAACCTTTTAACATCTTTAAAGATAGTGCACCAGTCATAGCTTGTTTACAAGACTTTGTGACCCATTCTGCAGTCTGCAACATGTCGGCCACATGGTCCATTGTGGCATGCTTTTAGAATGTCAAACACTTCATCTTCCTAGACGCATCTTCTAATGTGCATATCTGCCCCTATGTGGAATAAGTAGCCCTCGATCCAAGAGAATCGAGTACTGTGCTACACTATTTGTTTTCTTTCATTAGGCGTTAGGTTCCTAGGTAATTTGCCTACTGCCAAGTAATTTGCAATGTTTGAATACCATGGTGTTCTGACAGTAATAGCAAATAAATGTTCATCAAGAAATTGATCCTAAACTGTTGTTGTGTCAGCTGGGTTTGGCATTCATGAGTGAAAATCAGCTACAAGGTTCTCTTTTCGAGGTCGATCCTTAATTGTGATGCCAAATTCCTACAAGAGAATCAACCATATTGTCACTATTCCATTTGTAATAGGTTTATTTGTGAGATATTTAATGGCTAAGTGATCTGTATATAAAACTACAGATATCCAGTTATATAATGTCTAAATTTATTTACAACATATATTACAGCTAAAAAAAAAAAATCAGTCACAATATAGTTTAATTAAGCAGGAGATAGATTTTTATTGATATAATATATTGCATATGGCTTTTTATCTTCTTCCTATACAAGAACTACTCTGATTGTTATGTCTGAAGCATCAGATGAAATTTGGAACGGCAAATCCTAGTTTGAGCACCTTAGCACCGGGGTTGTTGATACAAGCCTTTTGAAATCCTCGAAAGCACTGTTACATTTATCTGTCCAAATGAAATCAATATTTCCTGTTAGTGCATATAATGGTGCAACAATCTGAGAAAAATTCTTTATAAATCTTCTATAATTACTAGATGATCCCAAAAAACTGCGTACCTTTGTTTGTGTGGTAGGGGTAGGTATTAACAGAATTATTTGAATTTTAGTCGGATCTACCTGTATTTCAACTGCTAAGATATAATGAACTAAGATGAGTCCCTCAGTCATCATCATATGACACTTTTCATGGCTTAAACAGAGCCTGGTGGTAATGCATCTTTGCAACATTTTTTTCTAATGTTTGTAATGTTGGCTCAAAGTCATCCCCATAAGGTGTGAAGTCATCCATATACACTTCGAGCCCTTCATTTATCAAATCTGAAAAAATGTTTAGTACAGCCATATGAAATGTGGCAGGTGCATTGCATAACCCAAAGGGTAAGACCCTCTAAGAAAATGTTCCCCAAGTGCAAGTAAAGGTAGTTTTATCCTAATCTTCAGGGGCAATATAAATCTGACTGTATCCACTGAAGTCATCTAGGAAAGAAAAGAATTTCTTCCCTGCCAATTTGTGCAAGACCTGGGCAATGAATGGAAGGGGAAGTGGTATTTCTGGGTTGCTTTATTCAGTTCCCTATAGTCAACACATATCCGCCACTTTCCATTCTTTTTTGGCACCACTACTAATGGAGAGACCCACTTGCTGTCAGATATTGGGTAGGTAAAGTTTACATCTAAACTTTTTTGCAATTTAGCTTTCACAATATCCTTAAGATGAGGATTTAATCTCTGTTGGGGTTAGTGAACGGGTCTAGCATCCTTTTTGTATAGATGTGATACATACACAACTAGGGATCAATTCCTTTCATGTCTAGGTTATCCCATGCAAAGGCTTCTTTACATTTTCTCAGGAGTTGAACCAGCTTTTGCTCTTGGTCAACAGTCAGGTTTTTGTTAATGTTCAAAGTTTTTCCTGGCTCAATTTCTATGGTTTTGCTGTTATAAACAGAGGTGGTTGGTATTGATTGATCATTATTATCTCTTAGGGGATCTTCTTCTACTTCATTCTCGAATGTTGCTTCGATCATGTGAGATTTTAGATAGGCTCCGGCTTTTGGTTGGTTAATGAAGCTGTTAATGATATCATCTTTTGTTTGATCTTTAAATTCGAGAGCATCTTCTATGATTAGTGGTGATCTAATGTTTTCAGTTAGGTATGATACAGGTTGTTTTCTGGTTTTGATTATTGTTAAACTTTCCTGAGCTGGAGGATATAAGTATAAATTCTTTATATTTCTTCCTCTTGCTATAGTCATGCTGCCTAATTGACAGCTAATGTAAGCATCCGCAATTGCTAGCCAAGGTATACCTATAATTAAGGGGTGTCCATCCAGTCGGTTTCTAATATTGATTAAAGTCTGCAGGGTATTCCCAAGAGTCTACAGACACCATTAAATCATGCAATCTGCCTTCTGGTCTGACTACTGATGGATCAGCCAACTCTAATAAGGTTGTGGTTGGGTCTAATGATGTAATGCCAAGCTTTTGACAAGTGGTGGTTGTAAGAATATTGATTGCTACTCCTAAATCAACTAAGACACTGGGGAAGCAGCATCCATTTATTTCCACCGTGACTATAGGGTTTCCTGGGTCCTCATATCTTACAGGTGTTTCTCTTCCTAATAGTAAGTCAGATAAGGTACCAAATACATGGACATTTGGATTTGTTTTTATTTTCCTCTTTGGTTTTTTCATACATAACTCCTTCATGGTTTTTGTATAAATTAGAATATCTTGAATAGCCTGGAGGAGTGGTATTTTTATACACAAAATTTTTCAATCCTCCCAAAAGATCAAAATCAAGGTGTTCTATTGGGCGAGGTATGATTAGTCATTTTAGGAATGGTGGAAAAGAAGTGGTTGCTTGTTCATGAGTTTCTTGTCTAACCGGATTCTCTTCTTGTGGTGTTTGTTCTATAGGTAAAGGATTTTCAATTTGAACATTTTTATCCCCCTCTAATTCTATTATATGCCCAGATCTTAATTGAAGGTAATTGCACTCCCTTAACTTGGTTTCTGGTTCCGGTCCTTCAATAATTTGCACATATTGAACCAGTCCATTGTTGGGGTGCGGGTTGGGCTAGGCTGGGAGATGTAGTCTTAAGTTGTTTTGAGGGGTTTGTTGCAATGTATAAGGTGTTGGTAGTGTGGGTTGAGGGAGGAGGATTGTTCCTACTAACTCATTTACAGGTATTTTCCAGTTCAACTTCCAGTTTTGACTCTGCGAGGTGGAGGGTGACCATTGTGTTGAATATGCGTTATTTTTCCAAAATGGTGGACAATAAGGAAAGTTCGGCCAATTGGTTTGATTTATTTGATTTGGCCATGGTGAAATGGGGAATGGCTGTTGTGACAAGCTGGGGAAAGGTGGCTAATTCTACCACATTCCATTATACTATTGAGCAATATACTGAGGAGGCCGAAAAGAAGAGGATGGATCAATGGGCATACCTGTTTGTTGCAACTGCCATTGGCGGCACTGATTTAGTAGGTAAACTAGTTCTATTTCTTATTCTGCTTCTTTTTAGACTGCTTTAAGTCCTGGGAGTTATGGGAAGCTTTCTGTGGCGTCATCTTTCGTACAGATGGTGTAGCTTTTAACCATATCCAATAGGCATTCTTTATGGCTATGCTTCTTTCTGCATCTAGGACAGAATATTACCAAGTTTTGTTCTGCTTCTGCTTGCTTTTGTTTGGCCTGCATAATGTCTAACTACGTTGTCAGAGTCCCTAGGATATCAGTTTTGAAATCTTCTAACAAATTGCCAATTTTTGTTTGAGTTATTCCTCCACCAGAGACTTTGTTATCCCTTGTGATCATGTCACGTTCTACTGGCTTCAGTCTTGTGCTGCCTCTTGAACACCTGATGCACAAATTAATGATGTCAGCAAAATTTTCCTAATATATGTCACCTTTACCCATAATGTTTAATGTTTCGATCCATTGTTCTTTCATCCCTTCAATTAGTGTAGTTTTCAACACATTATTAGGTAAGGGAAAAGATGCATAAGGAGACCTCTGGAGATTGTATTGAAAGCATTATACATATTCCTCTAGTGTTTCACTGGGTCTTGCTGTCATTTGAAATATCTCATCTTTTAATTCTTTGGATCTGCAATAGTCCTGATATTTCTTTAGGAAGTCAGTTTTCATTTGATGCCAGTCATTTATAATGCCCCCACCTAACCCCATAAACCATCATAAAATTGCTCCTTTTAATGTGGAGGGAAATAACTTTAGTTTTTGGGGATTGGTAGTATAGTCATACCCTCGGCAGAATACATCAAACTCAAACAGAAATGCATCTGGATCCTCTGATGTTAGCCCATGGAAGGTAGGAATATTCTGGAGAGGAATAGATTTCATAGGTGCATTGACTGTTGTGTCCACGATGGGATACTACAGTGTGGAGGTTTGAGGTGTTGGTTGGTTCTAAGCCATTTGATCAAATATGTGCCATACCCTTCTAGGATTTCCAGAGAGTTGTTCCTAGGATGATAGGAAGGGATGGGGATGACCTTAATAGCACTCCCTTGGTCTGGGAAAATGAGTGTTCCTTGCTGAACTACCACCTGGGGGGATCTTGGCTCCTTGGTCTATTTTATTTCTTCTTGGATAATTTTAATAAAAGTCCCCTTATTTGGGCTACTGAGTGTTTGAATTATTTCATGAGGGGATATTGGCTCATCTGTTTCCCCTATTTCTTCTCCTCCTTCACGGAGATTACTAGAATTCCCTTCTTATAAAGAAATTGGGCGAGAATTTTCAATTTCTTGAAAACTTTGCTCAATCTCCTATGTTTTGTTATGCACCTTAGCAAAGGCTACAGATGGTGAATCTATAGCCCGAAGGGAGCCAGTAGGTTGTCTAGAAGCAACTTTCCCAAGGCCTACTGATGGCTGAGATTCAATGACTTTCTTAATGATATTGTCTATGAAGGTTGATCGACCAAGGGTCACCAGTCCCTTAGCTTTGTCAGGTTTGGGTAGTGGATTTGGATTGTTTTCAAGTTTTTTCTTCTTATTCATACACACAACTCAAATATTTACTTCTAACCTAAGTTCTTAACAATTTTGCTAGAAAGTGGGTGGGGGAGTAGGGCTTTTACATGCTTCATACATAGGTTCTTACCTTCCGTTTTTAATACCCAATTCTCTCCTAACAGGCACTCATCAAATGCACACTACTCCTTAGAAATGGCTACACTCTGCCTAGAAATGGCGCCAAAATGTTGAGGTATAAAAGGTATCTTTTTAACTCCTAATTATCTTCACATTAGTTATCAATCCTGGCAAGATTTTCTATTTCAAGAGTGTACATAGTTTGTGGTGGCTATTTATTCAAGAGTAATGTTTGTAAATTGTGGTACAATGCTCTCAAATACAAGAGTAAATGGATACAACTAGTGAACTCAAATTAAAATTAAAAGAAAGCTTAACTTGATAATCGAAACCAAACCAAACATTCATTCAAGTATCAGTCAAGAATAAAGTAATAGTAACTCATTTATCTTTTAACCGATTGATATTCCAAAAGTATTTTCTAATTTGAATAGCAGGGATCTCAGTCTAAGAGTGTAGACAACAGTAGTCAATGCTCTTTACACTGGAGAATCTCAAGATAGCATACTGAACTAAATTATTAGATTGGAAATAGAATGTTGAACTCAAATGACTAAATCTGAAATCATAATAAGGAAATATTGAAATAGGTAATTGAATAACAACTTGAACCAATACTTCTGCATCGTGTACAACAAAGTAATTACATTAATTCTAAGAATATGAAATAATAAGGCGATGGATAAATGGAAATCAAACCAAACCATCACACGGCAGAAACCATAAAAGAATGATACAAGAAAAACAAGTGAATCCACCAGGGCTGGGCCCTTAGCCGCCAGTGAACACCTCCAGATTACTTTAGTATGAGAGAAGGAACAACAACTTTATTATATCTTAATAATTTGCAAAATAGTTACAACCAGTTTGTACTCTATTTCAACGACGAGAGTCGATGATCAAAGTAAAAATACAATCTCCAATCTCCTTTCTCTTTACAATTGCTGCCTTTTATAATGGCCAAATGATAAGAAGGGTAAAATAGTAACAACAATCCCTCAAGATCAAGAGATCCTGAGGGATTCACACAATCTTCCATCTTCAGTTAACTTTCTTTCCTTGCGCTGACGTTGTGATCTCCTTTGTTCTTATCCATAATTGCGCGCTTCATCCTTGACTTGATGCCTGTACGTTGTTTCCTGGCTAGGGAACAACAGTTGTTCCATTTCGTCCTTTTCCTATATAAGGAGTGATAATAATTAGCTAAATCGTGATGACAGATAATTCCCTTATTTTACCATAATCCTTTGATATATTAACACTAGGGTGTAGAAGGAATATAACTAAAGAAAAGGATAATGAAAT
>APFE030092057.1:17636-50032 GCA_000404065.3 Pinus taeda
AACATATTAGCTAGTACAAGAGCTAGGGGGTTGTAGCTCCCTTCCAGTAGAAGCTGGAGAATGAGAGAAGGTTGTAACTATCTACAAGTAGAAGCCTATGTACTAGTATGTGTCTGCACCAGTACAATATTGTAAACATATTTTCTTATTATTAAAAGAAGGCAAAGACAATAGCAGGTGGTTTTTACCCACATTGGGTTGCCACCTTATATCTTGGTGTTCATGTGTGTTGCTTATGTGTGATGCTCTATTCTTCTTTTACTGCACTATCTAGTGAATCTCTGATATACTGGTTAATGTTCAATGCATGGTAAATTGGCTAAATCAAAAGTTCTCTGCATATACGCTGGTTTCTTTAAGTACAGTCGCGTGTACATGCTGGTTCACTTAGCTAAAGTAGCTTATATAAATCTATTTGGGAAATAAAATTATTGATTTGATAATACTGATTCACCCCCTCTCTTAGTATTATTTCCAACAATTGGTATCACAGTAGGTCCTTCAGAAGAAGCTTGATTGCTTGAAGGGAGATCCGTCATCATGAGTAATCAAGAAAGTGTGGGATCCATCAGACCACCAATATTTGATGGGAGAAACTTTGTTTATTGGAAAATAAAAACCACAACGTATCTACAAACACTTGGAACGGATGTCTGGCAAATTGTGGAAGGAGGATATACATTTCCAACAACAATTCCTATAGATACAGCAGGTAAAAAGCAATATGAGACCAATGCCAGGGCTGTCAATACTTTATTAGGTAGTCTGTCACAATTAGATTTTGTCAAAGTCATGTAGCTCAAATTAGCCAAGGAAATATGGGACAAAATCATTCTAAGCTACAAAGGAGACTCTCAGGTAAAACGTGCTAAACTTCAAACTCTTAGAATTCAATATGAAACTCTTAAGATGCATAATGATGAACGTATAACAAGTTACTTCTTATGTATAGATGAGATTGTTAATTATATGAAGAATTTGGGCAAAGTTATAAAGGAAGTTACCTTAGTTGAGAAAGTTTTGAGATCCTTGTCTACTAAATTTGAATCAAAAGTGTCTTCCATAGAAGAAAAACAAGATCTGCAGACTATCACTATGACACAGCTTCACAGAATCTTAACTTCCTTTTAGATGAGAAAAGGAGGTCCATCAAATATGAGAGAAGCCGCATTTAAAGCTTTAGCAAAATGAAAGGAAGAACACAATGAATCAGGACATATTTCAGAAGAAGATGATGAGGTAAAATTTGTTAAGAAGCTTCAAGGGGGTTCCCGAAGATTTAGAGGTAAGCTACCCTTCAAATGATTTGCCTATGGAAAAGCCAGACATTATGCTACAAAATTTCCTCATAAAGATAAATATGAAAAAGGGAAGGAATATGAAAAATGAAATAGAAAACAAGTTGTAAATAAAAGGAATTACTATACTCATGAAGATAGTGATGGTTTATCAAATAGTCATGAAGATGAAAATAGTAATGGCTGTAGACTTCTAATGGCTTATGATGATGATAATTTTTGGGATGCTTTAGAAGAACATCACCTTCATGAAGAAACCTCTAAACTCAAAATCTTTTTAGAAGAAAAGAATATGACTATAGATACCTTGAAATACCAACTTGCTGAAAAAGAAATACATAATGGAAAACAAGAATGTGAAATTGTGGGTCTAAGAAAGGATCCTGAGAAAACGAAATCTCTCAATCTTAGATTTGCTAAAGGATCATAAACCTTAACTAAACTTATCAAAATTCAGCGTTCTCCTCTGATAAAGACAGGTCTTGGATATATTGAAGAAGCATCTCAATCACAAAAGTTGTCAACCTCCACTAAAAGCTATCGTGATGCAACAAAGACCAGTGAACAATATGACAATTGTTAGTAAAGGCATAAAGTAGATCACCAGGTAAATCAGACTCAATTTATTCCAAGGATGAATAGAAGCCACAACCAGCCTCAGGTAAATCATACTCAATTTTCTCCAAAGATGAATATCAATAGAAACTACAATCACCAGGTCAATAGATTCGATAGTCACAGGAACTTCTTTAATGGGCAATGTTTCTCATGTCATAATTTTGGAAAGAAATATGCTCAATGCGTTTCTTATAAAACCATCATGACTAGAGAAGCACAAATCAAAGGAATGTAATAGGGGTCAAGAAAAGTTCCTATAATAAAGTTTCTCTTCTTGAAAATGAAATAGAATGCTCAATCTGTAACAACTTTGGTCATGAAGAATCTGAATGCATGAGAAAATTTTGGCAAACATCTCAAAAGGAGAAAACTCCATTAAATCCCAAGATATGGAGAAGGAAATAATCTCGGACAGAAATATGTGGTATAGCCTTGTATGCAGAAGGACAAGAAAATTAGTGGTACATCGACAGTGGATGATCAAAACACATGACAGGTGACAAAGAAAAACTTCATTCATATAATGCCTTAGAAAAGGAAAAGAATGCCTCATTTGGAAATGACACTCCTGCTGCCATAAAAGATATAGGATTTGTTTTCTTGAAAGAGAAGGTTAAAGATGGAAATGTTATGTATGGAGACGGTTTAAAGCATAACTTGTTGAGTGTCAGTCAAATGTGTGATCAAGGAAATGAAGTGGTATTTCGATCAAACGGATGTGTTGTTTGTGAGCTTGATACAGGGGATACCGTGATCAAAGGTACAAGAACTCCAAACAACTTATACATACTTAAGGGAGGACAACAACAATGTTATCTAAGAAAAAATGATGAAAACTGGCTGTGGCATAGAATATTGGGACATCTAAGCTTTTCTCAAATAAGAAAAGCATGCAGATTCAAGGTTTTTCATGATCTTCCAAATATCAACATCCCTAAAAATACAATATGCAAACCATGTCAAATCAGTAAGCAAACCAGAGCTCACTTCATTGAAAACTAAGGGTCAACTAGTAAGCCTCTTAAAATTGTCCATACTGATTTATGTGAACCATCAAGGAAAAGTCACCTCGTGGAGAAGAATATTTTATTTTTTTCACTGATGATTTTCTAGAATGTGTTGGATAGGTCTACTAAAGCATAAAGATGAAGCATTTGAAAAGTTCCAAGCCTTCAAAGCTTTGGTTGAAAATGAATCAGATCGAAAAATCAAATGTCTCAGACCTGATCAAGGAGGGGAATTTACCTCAAATGAATTCTTTGACTTTTGCAAACAACATGGAATAAAAGGGAAATTCTCCACCGCAAGGACTCCTTAGAAAAATGGAGTGGTAGAAAGAATGAACATAACTATTCAACAAATGTCTCGAGCTATGCTAGATGAGTTTGGAACTCCTGCAACCTTCTGGGGTGAACCTACATCCATCATCGCAACTATTCTCAACCAAGCAAATGTTTGGGTAAATAACACTCAAACTCCACATGAACTTTGGTATGGTAAGACTCCTACTCTAAATACTTTAATGTTTTTGGAAGCAAATGTTACATCAAAAGGACTGATGAAAAACTTGGTAAGTTTGATCCCAGAGCAGATGAAGATATTCTTCTTGGTTACTCTTCTCGAAGTAAATGGTATAAATGTTATAATACAAGACTTGGAAAAATTGTTGAAAGTATTGATGTTGTAGTTGATGAAGCATGCAAAAATCCAAAACAGACAAAAATAGAAGATTATGACAATGAAGAATATGGGGAGTATTTTCCCACATCAAATCACAATTATATTGAAGAAAAAACCAATGAAGCACCAGAAGAAGAGATAATGGTAGAAGAAAAGACTTTGTCCAGGTATGTTTAGAAAAATCATCCAGAACCTCAAATTTTAGGGGAAAAAGAGGTAGGTGTATAGACAAGAAGAACTATTACAGAAACCTCAAGCTATCTAGCACTACTATCCTCCACGGAACCTCAAAATGTAAATGAAGCATGCAAAGATAAATGTTGGGTAAAGGCCATGAATGAAGAACTTGAGCAAATTGAAAAGAATAATGCTTGGGAATTAGTTCCTAGACCTCATGATAAAAATATTATAGGAACTAAATGGATATTCAAAAACAAGCCGAATGAAAATGGAGAAGTCATTAGAAACAAGGCCAAACTTGTTTGTAAAGGGTATGCTCAACAATAAGGTATAGATTTTGAAAAAAAAATTGCACCTGTTGCTAGACTTGAAGCCATAAGGACGTTTCTTGCTCTTTCTAGCTTTCAGAAATTCAAAGTATACCAAATGGATGTAAAATCTGCTTTCCTTAATGGAGAATTAGAAGAAGAAGTTTATATTGAACAACCAGAAGGATTCATTCTTGGAAATGATGCAAAACTTGTATGTAGGCTCAAAAAGGCTCTCTATGGTCTAAAACAGGCTCCAAAGTCCTGGTATTACCGCCTTGACAAATATCTACACCAACAAGGTTTTTCAAAAGGTTCAACAATTAGCAATCTATATACAAATATTGACACTAATAAATTGCTAATTATTGTTGTTTATGTTAATGATATAATTTTTGGTAGCAATGAAGAATCCATGAGTCATAATTTTTCTTTAGTAATGCAACAAGAATTTGAAATGTTCTTGATTGGTAAACTTACCTATTTTCTTGGTCTACAAGTTCAACAAAATAAAGATGGTATTTTTCCTTCACAAACCAAATATCTCAAATAGATCTTGAAAAGGTACAGCATGGAAGATTCTAAACCTGTATGTACCCCAATGGTAACAAGATGCTCAAATGATGAATCATCAGTAGTACATCAACCAACTTACAGATCCATGATTGGTAGCCTACTTTATATAATAGGTCCCCGATCTGACATCATGCATGCAGTAGGAATAGTTGAAAGATTCCAAGCAAATCCAAAGGAATCACACCTTCAGACAATCAAAAGAACTTTCAAATATATTCAAGGAACACAGAACTTTGGTTTATGTTATCCTATAAATACATATCTCACTCTTCATGCATATATAGATGCAGATTGGGAAAGAAGTGTTAATGACTGAAAAAGCACTAGTAGTGGTGCATTCTACATGGGTTCCAGGTTAGTATCTTCGTTCAACAAGAAACAAAGTTCAATTGCGTTATCTACGGCTGAAGTAGAACATGTGGTTACTGTATCTTACTGCACACAACTAATTTGGATGATGCAAACCTTGCAAGACATTCAAATCACATGTACTCCACCTATCTCCATTCTATGTGATAATACAAGTGCCATCGGTATTTCAAAGAATCCAGTCATACACTCCAAGACCAAGCACATACCCATAAAATACCATTTTATATGTGAACAAGTGCTTGAACAAAAAGTCAAATTGGAGTATGTTCCCTCCAAATAACATGCTAATATATTCACTAAACCACTACCCAGAGAGACATTGGAATATCTCAAAAAGAATCTGGGTGTAGCTGTTGCATCATCCCGCTATTAAATCCAATTTTTCTAGAGAAATATTATTATACATGGGTTTCATGAAGTATAGTCGTGTACACACGCGAGTTTCTATGGGTCAAGAAGTGTATATGTGTTTCAGACAAGAAAAACAGTGGGGCGGGCTCTCATATGGGTGTTTTGACAAATATTGATGATTATTGTCTATATGCTTTGTTCATTAATTTTATCTGACTGACAAAGATACCTTGATTATTGACTTGTTAATAATGCACAAGTCACACAGGTTCAGGGGGAGCATTAGCCTTCACATACATTTAGCATTTTTGGCGTTATGGTTGTTGAGTCCAGCTCTGGCTTCAGATATTTATACCATTTGTTTCTCAAGTCATGTAAAAGTCTAGGGTGTGATATGTCTTGAATGAGTCTTCTTAGAAAAATGATGTAATTTGTATCCCCACTTTACATGGGATGGATGTTGTAATATTTCCTTTTTATGTCATTTATAAACAATTGGTATATCCCCACTTGGTTGGGTGGATGAGTCAAATTTGGTATATCCCCACTTGGTTGGGAGATGGATGTATGTATGATTCATTAGTGATAGAAAGGTCATCCTCACATAGTTGAGTTATAGAGTCATGTTATTCTTTTAGAAAATATCTTTTTTTTGTAGACTCTGCTTGTGCTCAGGAAGAGCGTGAACGACTTTAGTGCATCTCAACATGTACAAAAAGGGAGTTCAATCAGAGAATTCAGCATGTACTCAAGGGGAGCATAACCAGCATAATGTATGTCAAAGGGAGAAATTATCTTTGTACACCCTTTACCCTTGATGTCAAAGGGGGAGAGTGACTTGGTGTTGTTGTTGCCATCAAGTCCAAAGGGGGAGATTGTTGGCATTATGATACAGGTGTTGTCCTTGATGGCAACTCACTCAGATGAAAGATCACAACATAGCCTGTCAACAGTAAATAATTACATATCAGACTACAAAGAATGAAGAAAGAGAGGTATACGTAGGCTCACCTTAACCAAGCTACATATACATGCAGGTTCACTGAACACAAGTAGTGTATACGTACACACGCGCTTTCACAGAAGGAAAAACACATATATCTTGGAAAACTAAGATTTTGGTCTGAGGTATTTGGTCCAAGGTATTTTGATCCAAGGTATTGGTCATAAGTGGCTTTGATCCATGGTATTGAGAAAAGCCTAAAACTATATAAGGAGGAGAAGATCATTAGGCCAGGTGTGCAAGTATAGAATATCTGATGAAGTGTGAGATCTAGTATGCAAGTTATTGGCTTATGGTGCTATGCTTGATCTGAACCAACGATGAACCTTAGCGGTTGATGAGGGATAAGACCTAATGATGGATCAAGATCTTAAGGCTTGAAATGAATGAATTATCATTATGTGGTTTGATCATGTATAGTCTAGATATGAATACTGATACATGTGTTATTCTGTAAATATTATGATTTGGGTATAACTAAAGTCTGGAATAGCTGCAGAACTATGAATTAATATTTGCATATGTGTACGCTAATTGGCTTTGATAAAAGCTTGTATACACACTAGTTCGACACATGGAATTAGCATATACCTTATGAATGATGATGGGTTTTCAAAGTGATTGATTGATTCAGTTGAGGTTGATTCAAAAAGTGATGATTGAGTTTTAGTGATTGGTTGATGCATATGTATTTGATTATTGTATTGCAGTTATGATGTTGTTGATGGATCCAGTATGAAAATTTATGGAACGTGGTCCTTGGAGGAAGAAACAAGGTCATAGCCTTCTATAGGTCACCACCTACATACTAGTAAACATACCATCTAGTACAAGAGCTAGGGGGTTGTAGCTCCCTTCCAATAGAAGCTGGAGAACGAGAGAAGGTTATAGCCTTTTGCAAGTAGAAGCCTGTGTACTGGTATGAGTCTACACTAGTACAATTTTCTTATTATTAAAAGAAGACAGAGACAACAGCAGTAGGTGGTTTTTACCCACATTGGGTTTCCACCTTATATCTTGGTGTTCGTGTATGTTTCTTATGTGTGATGCGTTATTCTACTTTTACTTCACTGTCTAATAAATCTTTGATATATTGGTTAAATTTCAATGCATGATAAATTGGCTAAATCAAAAGTTATCTGCATATACGCTGGTTGCTTTAAGTACAATCGTGTGTACATGCTGGTTCACTTAGCTAAAGTAGCATATATAAATCTGTTTGGGAAATAAAATTATTGATTTGATAATACTGATTCACCCCCCTCTCAATATTATTTCCAACACCCAAAATATACGTGACGGTATGTGGGAGTGAAGTCCATAGTAGTGTTTTCTAATGTGTAACCATTTGATGAGAGTGTTCCCTTATACTTTACGTGCATGGAGTGTCACCAATATACCCGAAGGTACATGGAGTATGATATTTTACACTCACATACCTGGAACGGGATTTCACCCCGGGATGCAACGCTGGAAAACAACGACAGCTCTGACATTTATTGATGTCTAAACACATCTCTAGCCTAGACCTCTATGTGTTTGTGCTATTGTTACAAATGCTCCTTAAGTTGATTCAGTAAATTTTAAGTTGATCTTGAATTAAGTTCCAATTTTATGCCTCACAACGAATTCACCTAAATTCCCTATAATGCAAATCTAACATGAGGAAATGGAATCTTTCTCTTCAATGAAAATCTAGCTAAGGAAGGGAAGAGACAAACAATATTCAGCATAGAAAATTCTGCAAACAAGATGCTCAATGCAATTCCATTTTCATGCAACTATTCCTAAATCAATATAGATGCAAAACCCTAAATGCCAATGCAAGAATTTTCTTTTCACTTCACTTAATTTTCGTAAATGAGGAAAACTAAGATGTAAAGTCTAATCACTAATTCAAATGCACTTTTCAGAATGAGGACTAGAACAACAATTCATCCAAGTGATCACTAATCAAACAAAACAAGTTTGCAAGTGACCTAATGAGAAGAACAAAAAAAAATAGAAACCAATTCTTATCAAAGGAAATCAAACACAAATGCAAACCAAATGGAAGCTTTAGAGAGACCACAGGGCACTCAAGACTTAGGGAAGGTCAACTAGAAGTAGGCTAATCAAATCAACACTAAGCACAAAAAGCAAAATTTGTGCAAAAATAGGGATCAACACAGGTGCAGAAGAGGCACTAATGCTTTACAACATAGGTACAAAGAGGGCCCATGTGGGGTGAAACACATGCATAAAGAAGACCTAAGTGGGGTGAAACGCTCTGTCAATAGACTAGAGGATGTGTTGGTCTTGGGAAAGAGGATTCTGACACAAATATTGCAAACAAGACTCAATGAAATCACTTCCTAGGTATGTTCTTGGCTAGTTGAAGCAACAAAGGTCTATGAAAGAGGTAAATCAAACACAATGGACAAAGAAACCCTAGTATGATCACCAATTTGTAATGTGGGATTTATTACTGTGGATAGAAATATCTCCCCTAGGTTTGGTGGCCAACCTGGAACAACAGAATAGCAAAGGACCCAATGTTTTCCTTAAAGTAAGTAGATGACGAGAAGAAACCTACTTGGAATATATGATATTTTTTTCTCCTTCTTTGGCTTGAATGCTCCAATCCTAGCTCCAGCTACCAAAATTAGAACCTGCACAACCAAACAACACAAGCCAAGAAAATATGAGATCTATGTAGCATCATCTATTTACTTCATTCAACAAATCAACATGGTATTGAAATACATGAAATAATGACATCACATGTAGGAAAAAATAACTCTTTGTATTGATATAAATGGAGTGAGTTACAACCATAAATAAGTGTTGATCTTGTAGAAGAGCTTCTCCAAGTTGTTTACTTTTCATTACTTTGTCACAAAGTGCACCTCCATTCACCCTAAATTCATGAAAGGATAACTCTAAAAATAATAGCATAAGGGTATAATCACTCTCCAAAATCCAACCCCTTGCATATGGAAGGTTGTAAATATATAGAGGAGTGAAGTAATTTGGGATTTCTTATCATTTTACCAATCTTAGGATTGAGATCCACTTTTGATGGGAGGATTAGATCTAATGATAAGGGATGGAAACTCCAAGGTAGGATAGGATAGGATTCGAAATTTTTGTTTGAGGTAAATGGTAACAACAGATCCTGGAAGCTTCTAGAAATGGAGGCTTTGGGATTCTCTCTCTTTTTTCCGAATTTATAGAAACAACACAAGTGTAAGAAGAGAAACCTATAGGTGATCAACATAGGCCACAATGGAGCAACCTATAGGCGAATGTTGTCCAGTAAGAGGCCACGATGCATTGGTCCCAAAGCTGGCTTAAATGACGTAGTTCAAGGCAGAAACTCTGGGAAATGAGAGTGTCATGCATAAGGCTTTGTGAAATGATGATGTAAAGGGGCAATAGGATTTGAATTATCCCATTAGGAGGTTGATTGAGTAGATGAGACAAAATATCCTATAACAGAGTGGATGTCTCCACTCTTCCTCCTATCTACTTCTCCATTTGTGGTTGCTCCACAACTTCCTTAGGCTTCTTCTGAGGTTGCATGTTGAGAGGTCTCACATGCTCCCTCTCAACCACCAAATATCTAGTCCATGCATTGTTCCTCAAGGCTTTTAATTCATCTTCTACCTCAGGTGCATACATGTTCTTGACTCAAACCCTGATCTGCTTCAACTATCCCATGGCTATGTGTCTCAGGAATGCCTTTCCTTTACTGAAGATCACATCATAGCCATAGTCTTCCAAAACTACAACAAAGACAAGATTATTCTTTAGACCTGGAATAAATATCACATCCTTGAGTCTAAGAGGGGATATTGAATCCCTATGAAAGGTGATAGTACTGATCTTGGTCACACTATACGTTTCGTCATCTCCAAACTCAATGTTCATTTGGATTTCTTTCTCTTGTAATTCACTGCAATTTTCTCTATTCTCTGTCATATGGAACGAGGTACCAATGTCCAGGTACCACATGCTCCCCATCATTATGATTTACATGCATGCGATGAGATTGAAGTCAAGCTTGATCTATGAATCCAAAGCCTCACCTATTGCTACTACTGTAGGCTCCTTCTTGCTTTCCTTTTCTATGGACACTTCGTGGCATAGTGCCTAAATTCATGATAGTGAAAGCACTTGATTTTGGAAAAGTATTTTTTCTTTCTCTCTTTGTTGGTATGAGCCTCACCTTGGTACTTCTTCCCTTTGGCCTTCTTTCCCTTGCTGGCTAATCCAAAGTCCTCTTCCTCTTCTTTGGATGAGGTCCCATCAAAGGTATTCCTCCTTATCTACTCTTGTACCAAATTAGACCAAAGGTGTTCCCAATTTGGTAGCTTTTCCCTCCCATTTACTGAATCCTAGTATTTGTGCCAACTATTGGGAAGGCCTACAAGTGTTAGGCTTACTAGATCATTCTCTATGTAGTAACACCAACTTGGCCAAGTTCATCATGACATTGTGTCAACCTGTTGAGGTACCGTGGTATTGTATCATTCTTTTGCATCTTGATATTCCAAAGTGTATCCTTGATTTCCAACTTCAAGTGATCACTACTATTTTGGAACAAATATATTAAGGCCTACCACATTGCATATGGATTCTCTTTCCCATGGATATTGAGACAATATGGTCTCGAACTCCATTAAATATTATCCTCCTCACCTTTTCTACACACTTCTTCCATTCTGCTAGATCTTGAGCATCAAATGTTGGAGGCTTTTGAATATAATTATCAATGAATTCCTTCAGCCCACTATCTTCCAACACTACCTCCATCATGTCCTTCCATGCAACATAATCCAAGCTACCCTCAAGGGCATACTCGAGTATCAATCCACCCTACTAGATCTAAAGAATTGATCCTGAAAATTTGATCCAAAGACAACTTCAAATTCTCTTCTCTACTGTGACATTTCTTTCATACCATGTAGAAATATCTAAAAATATATCTCTAATGCCATGTAGAAATTCCTCCTATATTCAAATTGCTTATGTAATTTTCTTAAACAAAAGACTTGAAGCTACTCTAACCATCAGCGGAAATAATTAATTGATCGAGAAATCACAACAAAAACATGAGACAAGATTCAATCACATATGCTCAAAGATCTATCTAAAGGGAAAGCTTGCTTCTCAAAACCGCTTCCTATCTGTATATTACATTATATCAGAAAATAAAGAAGAAATACAATGTGTATTCAACATGAACAATCTCTGCACAAGTATAATCTATCTCGCTACTTCCTAGACAAGCTCTAGTCAATACTTAACCAAATCCAAGCTTTCCCAAGTCCCTATTTCCTTGCAATGTTTCTTAAGGAATTAGCCCCCTATTAAATAGGAATTTTCCTCCATTGGATTCCGCAAGTCCTTTAGGTCCTTCTCTAACTTCATGCACCATCTATACACCTTGAACTAGTTTACAATAGATAGTACACTGCCCTTGAACTCTAATGTCAACTGGGTAACTCAAATTCTCTACATGCATGAGTTAATTATGGTTGATTTATAAGCTAATTGGTTCAACACATGAAGTTTCACCCCACTACTAGACCTCCTACTAGTTCCTCCAACATTTGGAACTAGTTTAATAGACATTAACTCATTTAAACTGAATTAATTAATTACAACTCAAAATAAACTCAACTAGGGCTCCTATAAAGTAGGAGCACACTACATGACTCAAGTTAGACCCTCAACTCAAATTAATTGAACCAACTAAGTGCAATTAACTTAGTTACCTCATTCTTGTTTCCTTGTGATGTGGAATTACAATTTTCTCCTAATTTAATTCAAAAACAAAATTATTTTGGAATTTCTTGCTACATTTTCAACACCTAATTGGTGATCTAGAATCACTTAGGACTAATTATGATATCATAAGTCAATGATCTATATATATTCATAGTTTGGGGTAGTTCATCGCTATGAATATGGTTGTGGATGATTTCATTACTAGATCAATTCATGTGCCATGTGTGTCAAGTAGCTCTAGCTTCAAAAGATTGTTGAGATCTCTATGTGACAAAGAATTATTCGCAAAATATGCATGGTTCTTAATATGCTTCAACTAACCTATTTGCACTGTAGTGGAGGAATGCGATATTCATATTGTTTCTGATGATTACTTCATATATACGTTTTCATTGTTATGAGGTATTTGTTGGTCCATATGTTTGTTGGTGGGTTCTCGATGTACATAATATTTACAAGGATATTTATGATTACCTAATGTGCTTAACTAATTGTGTAATTTCCACGAGATGATATGTTGTAATTTTCGCAGTTCCTTGTTTGCTGAAGGCAATAGACTCCCTCTGGTGAGGATGAAGTATCCAAGTGTATATGATGCATGCAAGAATCCAATAGTATGCTAGATACTTGTTTTGAGCTCTAGGGGAGCAATTAGTGCTTGGGTTGATCTATTTGTTTATTTTAGGGATGATTTTCATATAGCTAACATTGTGTTTCTTGTTAATTATGTTTATTAGAGTCAATACTTTATGTTGTGATTATCATGATATGGCTACTTTTTTAACATTGTTTCATTGACAAGATCATCGTAGAACCCTTTGGAAGGACTCATGTATATATTTGAATCTATGTTCTTGGAAATTATATGTCTGGTAAATGTCTTCTCTTAATGTTCATATGGTTTGAATACTTAGAATTTTCCTTCTCATAAGTCTTGGTCAAAAGTTACATATGTATAAGGGGTTGGATTAGTTCCTGAGTGAATCTTGTATCCAAGCTATATATATCTTTAATGTTATAGGTCTAAGTTGCATCTAGGGTGAAGGAGTTGGATAAAATGTTGTCTATCAAATGTATCTGGGCATCTAAGAGTTTTCCCAAATTTGGAAAATTGTTTTGGAGACGAATGCACTTTGGAATTGGTGAATGTATTCAAGAAACTGAAGCTTAAACTAGTTGTGACTTGTTCCCTTTTAGAAATGGGTCGGATCACCAATTCTTCAAATTCATGCAAAGGGCACAATCTATCCAAGAGGGGACCCACTTGGATGAAAATTTAAAAGGGACTAGATTTGAATGAGGTAAATTATTTTATATCTGATGAGGATGACACTTTGGTGGGGATGAGTTTAGTTTATTTAGTGAACAATTCCAAGATCTAGAGGATCTAGGTCATTGCACTTAATCAAAATGCTTGCAGGGTGGGATTTTTGGAGAGGCCTAAAATTTTGTGGAAATCCTATTAGAACCAGATGACATGTTAGATTTGGATTTTTTTCTTGGATTTTTGGTGATCCAAAGGTTCCAAGGGATTGAGTGATATGCCAAAGTGTTAAATCTTGTGCACTTGGATTTCTCCTCAGAACTAGATATAACAAAGTTTGTGGGATTACACAAAGGGGTCAAACCCTATGGGACCCATGAGTTAATTTGACGTGGAAGTACCACGGGAAATAGGACAAGGGACCACATGGACACCACATAAGATTCATTGATGATGTGGACCCTAGATAAGTTGACGTGGTAGTATCATGTGGCTCATACATGGTTGTCGTGTGGAAGAATCCCAATGATGTGGAGTCATATCATGTTAATGTGGTAGTTCTACATGGATTCTATGTGACAGCACGAAGGTCATGGATGTTAAGGGACCCACGAAGTAAAGTGTGGCAGTGGATGTCATGATGGCAAAAGTAATCCATGTGGACACTTGTGCGACCCATGGCAAGTGTCACAAAGGAAGAGATCCATGCGATTAGGGGGTGTGAGAGATAATTCACCGTAGAAAAAATTGGGGGGGCATATTTCCCCAAGGCCTAGATATAAAAAGGATTCATGGAAATACATGGCAAGTTGGTCTCGTGGGACCCACTCGTTGGGACGAGGTGGAAAGTTCCATGGAGGTTGGTAATAGCCACATAGGTAAGACGAGGAATCCATAAGTGATGTGAACTATTCATGGCGATGTTATCACTTAAGAAATCTAATGCCAAAATTTCTCATACTAGCTTGATGATAAAGTTCAATGTTAGTCTAAGTTTGATTTCATTTTTCCTTAGAGTCTAAGTCTTAGGAGGTCGTGAGTCAAGCATGCATTCTTATCTATCACTGGTCACCCTCATTCATCACCGAGCCAGAAAGCCTTTTAGGTAATTGCGTAGCGCATGTAACCTTTCTGAAGTGTTTTCGCAGCGCATTAACTCTGTTTAGCAGTTTCGTAGTGCAAAAGCCCATTAGGTGTTTTCCCAGCACAATACATTATTAGGTGATTTCGCAACACATTATTCAAAATTTATACTGACTGCGCTGTGAAATCAGAGATTCGTTCATTCCACAGCGAATCTTTCCCAACTGTCAAATCCGTTAAGTTAATCTATGGATGCGTCATTCTTTGTCAGTTCATGTACTCCACATATCACGTCCAACCACCTATCTCCATTATCACAAAGTTAGGTACGTTGATACACACGAAATACAAGTTCCAAGGAAAGCCACCTATGCACAAGTTTTAATGATGATTGTAAGCCTTGCATGAGTAACAAATCTACAAGATTTCAATTTAAAAAAACATAATATGCAAGATTTCAATTTGAAAAAAAGCATTGTTATCAAGCGAGGAAGCTATCAGGCGAGGCAGAAATTCAAGAGAGGCAGAGTTTGCAGTTTGAACAGTGCTAGCATTCCCTACATACAGGTCACTGAAACTTCATGGAGGGATCAGTAGAAAGGAAAGAACACAAATCAGGCAAATGTCTGAGAAACGAGCCTGAAGGTTTGGATATAAAATTGAAGAACAGAGAGGTGGAGAAGGCATTTAAAGAAGCTGGATGTTGGAACTTTTGCAAGAAGCTACAAGGAGCTCATGCACAAGTGACTAAAGAATTTGCACTGAATTTTACAGGATTAAACTCAAAGGTTGGTATGATAGAATTGCAGGTTTCACCAGACATGATATCCACAGTTACAGAGATTCTAAGAGGGCAAGAAAATTGGTTCAAGAATTTCAAATTTGACATAAACCCATGCAAAGAGTTTTTAAAGAAGGAATTCGTTAACTCAGATTTGAGCAAGTCTGTTCCTAGGAGCTATGTCAAAGAGTCCTATGCACATTTACTCACCTGTATATAGAAATACCTGACCTGTGAAGGAAGATATAACAAGGTGTATTCGTACCATTTCAAACTTCTATTGCATTTTACAGGGAAGGCATCTATTGATCTACCTTTTTACTTATTCCGCAGTTTGAGTAAAATGTGTGACAAGGTGCAATTAAGAAAAGATGATTGTGAGACTTCTTTGTTTCACCATGGTCTGATTAAGTTACTTGTTTGGCATGAACTTCAAAGGGTAGGCAGAGACTGGGACACATTTATATTCATGGTCGATTTCAAGAGCAAGACCGGTCTCAGCCCTCTAGCTACAAAAGATCTTTCAACAACAGGTCCTCAAGCAGAAACAAGAGCCAAGAGGTTTTCAAAGTTAAAGGCAAGAAAGCAAGTAAGGGAATCCACCAAGCCAATGATTATTCAGGATACACCCCAGCAGTCCCTTAAAGAGAAAATTCAGGATAAGGAAACTGTACATGAATCAAGCACAGGTGAAGGAGTTCAAAGAAGAAGAACGAGGAGCCAGGTGGCAAAAGAAAAGGGTAAGTCAGTGGCTATTGAAGAAAGTCCTGTTTCGAAGGGAGATTTAAATGATTTATTGCAAGCAATTGACATTGAGGAGTCCCCACTAGTTCAAGCTAATTTGATTCAATCAGAAAAAGAGAAGGCTAAGAAGGTAAAAGCCTCAAAGAAACTTAAGTTTGATGATCAAGCTGAAAAAATTGTTTTCAAACCCAGGAGACGCATAACAAGGAAGTTCAAATAGGTACAGGAGGTGCTGCCAAGGGCAGATGAAACAGGGGAGGAGACACAGCCTCATGAAAGAATGGATAAAGGCAAAACAGTTGCCACTCAAAAAGAAGGTAGTGTGGAAAACTTGAAAAGAAGATTGGAATCTGCCAACTTTGAGAATGCTAGATTAAAGAAAGCTGCTAGGAAATTTGTAGCTAAGGAGGCTTATTTTAACCAAATGCAGGCTCGATGGGAAGATCAAACTTTTAAAATTCCTGAAGTGGTTGACTTTAATGTTCAATTCCGTAGCTGGACTACTCCTGTAATAAAAGAAGCTCAATTTATCAGAAAAGTCAATATAAACCTCAGGTCTGGGATCAAAGTACTGAGAAAACAAGTTGAAGACTTAAAGATTCAATTGGACCAGCAAAAAGGATCTCCATAAAGATAACTCACTTCAAGTAAGGGGATATTTCAAAGTTTTGATAATTTTGCTTGATATAATGTTTCCAAACATTCCCATTCAATTTTGGAAGGTCTTGAAACCATTGCAAGAATGTTTTAACAGCAAAGTTCTCAAATAACAAAGTTTTGGGTTGAAACTGTGATTTTTGAAACAACTCAGTAGTTTTGTAGTGCGCTACGAAATTGCTGATGGTGATGACTAGAGCTCATTAGTTTCGTAGTGCGCTACGAAACTGCTGAAGCTAAATAATCCAATATCAATCAACTAGTTTTGAAACATAAGCAGGAAATTTTGAAAGGTGAATATATACAAGGCATCATCTGAAGCTTCAACATTCAATCAGGTTAAGACAAGTGGAGAAAGTATGGATTTGGGTCCAACTTTAAATTCTTGTCATAAAGTGAGCACATTTACCACAATTCAAAATATGTCAAAACAGCTTGAAGGAATTTTTACCTTTAAATATAAAAGAGGTGGATAGCACATCAAGGACGTGGCCATCTGTCACATTTTGGATAATCAAATATGAAGGACATGCTGCTGTGGATTCGAAAATTATAAGGCAAACTAAAGACCGATGAGCAAGTGTAGTTTCCAATATTTCAGGACAATGGAGAAGATGTGGCATGAAAGACCAGCATGGAGCCTTGAACATCATCACAGCCAAACTGTAAAAGGGACCAGATGTCAAAGAAAGAGAACCATTGTAATTAAGGCTATTATTAGCATAACATTGTGTTAGAATCCTACTTGATTTAGATCTCTAGAAAGTCTAGTTGAAGTTTGTTACATTTAATAGGTAGTTAAAAGTTGAATAGGTGTCATTAGAAGTATATTTCGAGTTCCACTCATGCTGGAGGAGGAATCTCAATTAGGAAGAAGAGCTCTAAAATAGGAGAAAGAGCAATGTAATCAGGGTTGGAAGTTTATGTAAAAAAAGCTCTGTTGTTAAGCTTATGTAAAGACTCTGTTTCTTTTGGTAATACAGTATTGGCTTCTGCTGCTCAAGAATCATAGAGACTTCAATGTATGAATTTCTCTTGTCGTATTTTCATGTTGTCTACAGTATTATGAGTTTTTGATTACTTAGAAATCACTTTCAATGTTCTAATTTCCTTCATATACTCATAGGCTATCCTGTTGTGTTTGGTATACTCTGTTTATGTTGAAATCTGAATGCCTTGATTTCATTACAAAGCCAATTCTACTGTTAATGCTAAATGACATATGACTCCATAAGCCCAATGGATGCTTGTTAATTTTGATTTCACCAGCCTCATTCATATTTGTTTCACAAAGAGTTAGCCATCTTAACCATAATCATAAAACCTTTTAATCCTTTGAGAGAGCCCTCTTAGGCTAAGGAGGCTAAGCCTTAGCTAAAAGATTGGTTTGAAACAGTTACTTGAAATCTTCCTAGTCTGCAGCCTTCCAAGGCCTGATTTTGAGATAACAGGTGACATGGAAAAGCCACATGGGTCATGCATGGATGCCACATGGTAGTCCCCTACTAATGTGGCAAGAGTTAATTGGTCTAACTTAAATTGGGCATAACTTTCAATCTAGGAGTTAGATTGAGATAAAATTTATATTACCAGAAAGCTCTTGACGAGACAACTATAATGGTGATTTTTTTGTATTTAGATAAAGTTGGCAAAACAGGATTTTACTAACCCCATCTTCATAATAAACCTTTAGTGTCAGGTTAATTATAAAGTAACACCTTCCACAATTTGTGGGAGTTTAAGGGGGTGGAAGGGAATGTTGAAACATACTTCGCACCACTTAAATAATCAATCAAATCATCAATTTATGGAAGTGCAAATATATACCTAATTTTAATTTTATTGATAACTCTTGGGCCTATGCACACTATCCATCCACCATCGTTCTTCAGACTGACCACTAGTATGGCCAAGGGACTTAAGCTTTCTTTAATAAGGCCTTTACATAATAACTCATGAACCTTTCTCTTCACCTCTTCATATTCATGTGGAGTCATTTGATATGATGCTTTATTTGGAAGAGTGGATCTAGGAATCAAATAAAGGTGATGGCTAATGCTTCTGACAGGAAGAAGCTTGTTTAGTATCTCATCCACAATAATTTCAAAAATTGATCTAGCATGCTCCTAATTTATTTGGGCAAGTCATTCAAATTGGTGCTTGTAAGAATTACCTGAGGCTTCCCAATTAGAAAAAAATGTGCCTCTGTAAAAATTTTGAATAATATAACACTTATTCACAAAGATTATCCTGATTATACATTATTTGCGGAATGCATGCATAATACATAACCTCCTCTACTATAAATCATCAATTTGCGGAATTAAGAAACAATCACATGCACACATTGAAACATCAATCACACATATCAACACAGTATGTAATGGGGAAAGCATACAGCTAAAAACCCTGAACTATCTATATATTATAATGATAGAGAACATGTAACAATACATAGTACAATACTCCTCACAAGTACTCAGTACTATCTCCACCTGCTACACACAAACCAGCTCAAATTTGAACAAGTCACGGGTTCAAATCTCCTCTACTGTTTACCTGCCTCTACTAGGCAATCCAAGTTGAGAATAGATATGATCCAAGTTCGAATTCCCTTAGCTTGTACTGTGCAATCCTCATTGGCAATCTCAATCAATGATTGTGCGAATCTCATGCACAACTATAGTCACAACTGATAGTAGTCTCACCCTTTCACCCACCTCTAACACTTGTCTCCAATGAACTGTCCATGCACTGAGTTAACTGATGTATTCTTTAGTTGATTTATGAGCTAATAATTAGTGAATTAATTAATAATTAATTCACTTCACTCATCACTAATGTATTTGTCAGTTAGACTAAATACAACTAGTTCAACTAAGTCAAACTGAACACAACTCCATCAACTCCACCAAACTCAATCACTTGAGTTCTAACTGAAGTCCATCATGCAATAGCTCAACTAACCCATAGGAAAAGTGTATTTCCTTCTGGCAGTTGCATGTGCCACATCCGTAGCTTGAACTGAAGTGCTACAAGAGGATAAGATAATGTTTATAGTCCAAATATTATTAAGAGCTAATAATATTCGAATGTTCTATTTTTTGACTGGCAGTCTAAAAATAGACTCCACCCATATGTCTAAAAATAGAGGTCCGTCTATTTTTACCAACATGACCAATCATCCATAAATAGCATCCTGCAACTCATAGACCATGATCCATATGTCTAAAAATAGACTTTGCGCCAAAAATAGCCTACGGGCCCACTTAGTGAAGGCGACTTCTTTTCACTAAGCTCCATCATCTTGTTGCATTTTCAACAGCCTCTTTGTTTTTTGCTTCTCTCAACAGCTCCTTCCCACTCATGAGCAATACACTTGGACATGTTTCATCTTTGGCTTCTTCATATGGTAATGGAAACAAGGTGTCTTTTAACCATCCTTTTCAAGAGTGTACATGTTTTTTTTTCCATTATGTATGGATTTCCTATCATACTACCATAGTCTCCCCAACAAAACATGGCAAATATCCATTGGCATCACATCACAAACAAATTCATCCTTATACCTGCCTATTTAGAAATCCCCTTTACATTTTTCTTAACTAAAAATTGATGGCCTTTTTGTAATCAAGACACCTTGTAAGGTTCAGGGTGCACTGTTTTCTTCAAATTCATTTTCTCCATCATTTTCTTGGATACTAAGTTATCAGTACCACCACTATCGATGGCGACTTTGTAACACCTACCTTTGGATTTTCACATGGTCCTAAATAGACTTATCCTTTGGTTTGGTTCTTTAGCTTCCTTCTCTACTTTGATCAATACTCTCTTTATTAGCAAGTACTTCCCTACTTTAAGCTCTTCTTCAATTATGGTTGGATTTTCATTTTCCTCCCTTGCTTTTGCAACATGAGCAACTCTTTGTCTTGCTAGTGCATTCTTAGGACATTCCAAAGACATGTGTCTTAGTTTTCAACATTTAAAACATCTAGGTTGATAGTCTCTTCCTAAACCTTCACCTTGGAGAATGATATTTTCCCTCTTGAATCACCTTCCCTTAGTGATTGATTACTATAGTTTCCTCGCTATTCTATTGCAGACTGGACTCTTCCTCTTCCACTTTGTTGTCCTTTGCCTCTTGTAGGACTCCTTTGTTGAATTATATAGCTTTGCTTTTGATCAATATTATCTTCTACCTTCGAGGAAACTTGATATGCATCCTCAGAAGTCTTCAAAGATAACAGAGTAATTTCATCTTGAATATAAAATATCAAGCTATTTATATATCTAACAACTTTCTTAGCATCATCTTCAACATGACTAGCTCTAATATTCAACTTGTAAAAATCTTCAGTGTATTCTATAACTAACATAAACTTCTATCTAATGTTTTGTAATTGTTTAAAATGATTGATTTGATAATCATTGAGTAAGAGTTTACCATTAAACATCCCTACCATTATTTCCCAATCTTTAATTTTTAGACTTTCATTTACTCTTCCCTTCAATTAGTACCTCATCCCACTATATTGTTGCATGGCCTTTGAGTTTAGTCACTACATACTTGACTCACTTCTCTCCATCAACATCCTCATAATCAAAATATTTATCCAAATGATTTATCCATTCCATTAACTCATCGTCATTTAAGTTACCTCCATACAATGATGCCTCCATTTTACATCTTGGAAAATATGTTTGCCTCTATTGGTCCTTGTTTCTTCTTCATTGGAATATTTTTGTTCAGCATTGTTGACATGCTCCACATTAGATCCTCTCCTTTGTGTAGTCTCCATAGCATCCATTATTTCTCAAAGTATCCTCACTTTTGCTTGTAAAGCCACATTTACTACAAGTTTCCCTTGACCTGCTCCTCGATTTGCTCCTTGGTGGTTTGCTATTTTTTTTGCTTCAGGAAATGGTCTAATGCCATGATGCAAGGTTACCCCACCTTACACCCACATCATGCATTTAAATGCATAAATACATTGTCCCGGGAATTTAACTCACAAAGGAGTCAAATCTTCAACTATAGTTGGTTAAGGCCCCTTTATTCACAGCTCCTTTTATATCGGAACAAGTGACCCCACCTAAACCTCCTATCAGGACTATTCACCTCCTTATAACATTCATTATCCCTTTTGTTAAATCCTTCCTCAAATATTTCTTATCAGGACTCTAAAAACCCTTCAGAACCTTTATATAACACATATGCGACCTTTCCCTCTCTAAACATTGGCTAACATATGTTTATCACATAAAATGCTCTATCGGTACCATTTTCCTTATAAACCTTTACAAAGGAAAAAGTACACAAATCATACCTTTTTCCGCCTTCCATACAACTTATGTATAGATTCTGAGGCTGTACCTCTATCGCAATCGCTATCGACTCTTCCGCGAGTCATACATACATGTATGCCTCATCCCTTCTTCGAATCCAATATGTGACTCTCACTTCTCGGAATACACTATCAGTGCTTAATTCTTCACTATCCCGTTTACAAAGGAAAACCCCACCAGACACAAAGGTTGGAACTCAAAAATATTAAACCCGTGACTATAATTATTGTCAGGTCCACCTCCTTCAAGTCTTTCTACTATAACTTCCGATCTCCGCCAGCACTGATATGCGATAAGTGATCACTTTTGGACCATTGATCTAGACTCTCAATATGACAGTCTAAGATCCATCACACTATCACAATCGCTCTTTATATATTTGGACCCCTACCACTTCAAAGCACCAATCCGATCAGTCCTTACGGACCCGATATGGATTATACCACTCTCTATAATATTTCAAGTCCAGAACTCAATTCCAACTATGTTTTGCATCGTTTCTTAGTGTAAATTGGGTTTTACACTTGTGGGTCTTAATCTTTATAAATAAATCTGACGATGTGATATTTCGCCTCGCTCTTCAGTGACATCATCTGGACCGTTGAACGACTCCTGTGCATCCCTCTTCACTTCTCTGCTCCTCTGTTTACTTATGTTTTTGTGCTATTTCTTCAATTTTCTCTGTGATTTCGGGTTTTCTTTAGGGTTCGGCTTTCAGCTCTTCTGCCTCTTTTGAACCTAACTCCGCGAGTTCTTCCTTCACTATCTCTCTAGAGCTTACTCTGATCCTTCTACTGGACTTAAATATCCCTTATTATTCCTTTGAATCATTCTCACCTCCACGCATTCTTCAGAACTCTGTCTGCAATCATCTGTTACAGAACCTACGAGTTTACGCAGAAATCAATCGTTATACACTTATTTCACACATTTACGCAGTACCAAAATATCTCATTATATATATAAATATGAACAATTGATACATATCGAGACTCTCAGTCTCTCATGGCCTATTCTTCAATATCGTGGCCTCTCCCTTTCACTCTACCCATAGACTTACATATATGCCAGACAGTTCTATTGAAATGATCCTGGTTCGACTCCTAAGTTTATTGAACTGACTTCTAAATCCTCTCGATCCTCTATGCTGACTTCTAGGTTCAATTAATTCCTAAAGGCTCTCCTTCATTCCTCGAATCACGGAATTGTTTAAGAGTTATATTTGATTTTGAACTCTTTTATCATTACTCCCAGTCATGTCCTCCTTATTCAAGAGCATTTACAAGATATCCGATTTATTCCTATTCTATGCACTTAAAAGCCTAAATTACATCAATTTATCACTAGGAATCCAACTTCCTAAAAATACATGACCCCCTATGTCTACTTAATTACACTGGTTTTTCTCTTGGGTTAATGCTCCTGCATCAGACTCCCAAAGTAGAAAATATTCATGATCTCCTGATCATGTGTCTTCTGCTCTTGGTCTTCCTGGATCCCACACTTTGTTTTGTAACTACCCATATGCTTTGTTCATTTGTTGCTACTATACTTTTGTTGTCTTCTGCTCCATCTTCTTCTTCTTATCAATCAAATTCAAGTTCTAATTGATCTTTCTTCCTGTTGCTACCAATTTTCTCCATTTGAACTATTTCATCATCAGTTGCCACATTTCTTCAATCTCTTTTTCCAGTACATCTTTGTTCTAGTCCATATTCTATTACTTACTTCTGCCTCTTTATCTTTGCTTCAGGTTGTGGTTGTTGTCCATTAGTTCTTCAATCTGATGTTCTTCTTCTTGTTCTGCTATTCTTTCTCCAACTTTTACTTTGCTTACTTCAACATTTGCCTTGGTTTCTTTGCTGACTCTTATGCTGACTTTTGCTTTTCTTGCTCCAACTTTTGGTTTTCTTGTTGCCTCCCTATCATCCTTACCCTCTTGCACTAAATCATGACTATTCAACATTCTCTCCAGCAATTTAACATCTCTGCTCCATGGATTGAATTCTTCCATAGAATCCCCTTCTTTCATCTTTAAGTGGCTTAACTGTGCCAAATATCCTCTAGCATTTGCAACAAAACCTACACTCACAAAACACTTGTTAAAATTAAAAACACAAGGTTGATGTGCCTTGTTTTCCTTTGGCAACAATTCAATTTGTTGCAATGTTTCTTTCTCCTCTGTCAGCACATCAATATGTTGATTTTAACTCTCAAAGGAATTCATGTGACTGTCCATTAGTCTCTCTTCCACGCCATTTGTCCTAATGATGCCTTCTTGCCCTTTTCCACCATAGTGAACTCTTTCTTTTGGAGTGTCAAACTACTGAACTTTCATATCCATCTCCTTTTTCTTATGATTTTCATTCATGACAATTCTTTTGTATTGCCTTTTTAGCAATCTATCTTGAACATCCACCCTATGTTGTTCCAACTCCCGTGTTTGAAAATCTAATTTTCTATATAACTCAAAAAATTTAATTGGAGTAGATTTTGGAAATTTCACACAGTTCTCCATTCCTTTCTTTTTTATGGATAGATCATTAGATGTCCTTTCTCGCTTTGCTAAGTCTTTTTGATAGACTTCTTCTTCATTAACATCTTTCAGTAGATGTCCTTCTTCTTCAATATATTTTGCCTTGTTGTCCCCCTGTAAATTTTCTCCCAGAGTTATCCTTGTCTCATCATCTTCAATAACATTAATCAACCTCATTTGATTACCTTTCTAAGACAATATTTCTTCATTCTTCATCAGAATAAGATCCTGATTCTTCATCTCCATGACAGCTTCTATAGACTCATCATAGACCTTTTCTTTTGTATGCAGTCAAATTCCTCCTATTCTAAAAAGTTTTGTTTGTCGCCTTTTATTTCTAGAGCTTCATCCCCTCTGAAAAATATCTTAAAATTGTTGCTTTTCTCCTGCAATATTTGCCATCATACACAAAATATCAGTTTTAAAAACATAAGACTCTGTGGTCTTACTTGATGGTTCAGCCATCATATCTCCTTGCTGTTCTAAATCCTTCATATGATTAATAAATTCTTTGATGGTCTCCTCTTCAATCTCCTCAAGCCCTTCACTTGGTTGCTTCATATCTTTCCCCAACTGTATATGAGACCTATCTATCTCGTCTTCTTTCAGAACATAATTTAGATTCTACTTGTCTTCTTTCTTCTTTATGACAATAGTAGTAAATTGTCTTTCTGTACATGTTTCACTTGCAAACATACACAAATTGTCAGATTTAAACCATGTGACCCTTTGGCCTCACTTGCAGTTTCATTTTTCAAGTCTTCACCCTCTCCCAGAATTTCTCCCTGTTCTGGTTCACAACTGAACTCTTCCATTTCCAACTCAACTTTCTTGAGTTTTCCCTTCAAACACTTTACTTGCTTTTGTTGTATCCTTCTCTGCATCTCATGTCATTCCACTAGATTCTTCCTTAATACCCACCTTGTCTCTAGTCTTCTTCAAGTATCCTCCTTAATGCATCGAGTTGTCCTTTTAACTCTGCAATCTCTTTGTCAATTTCCTCTTGACTCATCTTCTTGCCATTTGCTTTGGCATCCTCTTTCTTCATCTTTCTTCTATTGTGGCTTCTCTCTGAACCTCTACTATGACTATCAGTAGTCATCTTCTTCTTTCTTCATGAGGTCCTTACTCATCTACAACAAACCTCTACAACAGTTAGTCCTCCTAGCTGCAATATTACCTCACTAAGCTCTCCTCACTCAGTCTTTTGGTAAGCACAGGTCCTCTGTCTAGAACCTCCTCTTGAGCAACACCTTTGTTCCTTCTAGGCTTTTGCAATCTCTCACTTTCTCTTGAGAAAACTTCAGTTGTCCTATCTATCCAATCTCTTGTTGGATTCTTTAGGTTCACTGCCACTTCTCCTTCAAAGTATTTTCCTTACTTTGTCTTCAAGAACACATCTGGTTCTCCTCACACAGCTTCTCTTGTTGTCACCTATGCATTAGTAATAAAACACACATTCTCAATTTAAAATAGAATATAACATATTACCTCTCCTTCAAGATCCCAGCAAGATCTTGTTTCACCATTACACCTATGTCTTGGATGGATTGTCCTCTGTCTCTTGCATCTGCAAGTTCTGCTACACATCACTTATGTGTGCCTTCCTTCTGTCATATTAGAATCTAATCCTTCCTCGCCTGCATAAACACCTTAACACATATTTTTCTCTCAATTCTTTCTCATAGAATTTCTTTGTTCTATTTTAACCCCAATTACTTCAATTTCAACTTGCTCTGATTACAAACCAGATCTGATACTACTTTGATGCAGCCTTACCCCCGCTTACACCCACATCATGCATATAGATTCATAAATACATTGTCTGAGGAATTTAACTCACAAAGGAGTCAAATCTTCAACTAGAGTTATTTAAGGCCCCTTTATTCACAGTTCATTTTATATCAGAACTAATCACCCCGCCTAAACCTCCTATCGAGACTATTCACCTCCTTATACCATTCATTATCCCTTTTATTAAAGCCTTCCTCAAATCTTTCTTATCGGGACTCTAAAACCCTTCAGAAACATTATATAACACATATGTGACCTTTCCCTCTCTAAACCTTGGCTAACATATGTTTATCGCATAAAATGCTCTATCACTGCCATTTTCCTTATAAACCATTTACAAAGGAAAACGTATGCAAATCAACCTCTTTCCGCATTCCATACGACTTCTGCACAGATTCAGAGGCTATACCTCTATCACAATCGTTATTGGCTCTTCTGCAGGTCATACATACATGTATGCCTCATCCCTTCTTTGACTCCGATATGCGACTCTCACTTCCTAGAATACACTATCAGCACTTAATTCTTCTCTATCCCATTTACAAAGGAAAACCCCACCAGACACAAAGGATGGAACTCAAAATCATTAAACCCGTGACTATAATTATCGTCGGGTCCACCTACTTTGAGTCTTTCCGCTATAACTTCCGATCTCCACTACTGTCGATATGCGATAAGCGATCACCTCCAGACTGTCGATTTGGATTCTCAATCCGACATTTCAAGATCCATATCACTATCGCAATAACTCTTTATATAGTTAGACCCCTACCACTTCAAAACACCGATCCGATCAGTCCTTATGGACCTGATATGGATTAGACAACACTCTATAATATTTCAAGTCCGGAACTCAATTTTGACTATGTTTTGCATTGTTTCTTAGTGTAAACTGGGTTTTACACTTGCAAGACTTAATATTTATAAATGAATCCACGAATGCGATATTTCACCTTGCTCTTTAGCGACATCATCTATACCATTGATCTTCTAGATCAAACGGCTCCTGTGCATCCCTCTTCACTTCTCTGCTCCTTTGTTTACTTATGTTTTTGCGATGTTTCTTCAATTTTCTCTATGATTTGGGGGTTTCTTCAAGTTTTTGCTTTCCACTCTTCTGCCTCTTCTAAACCTAACTTCGCGAGTTCTTCCTTCACTATCTCTCCAGAGCTTACTTTGATCCTTCTACTGGACTCAAATATCCCTTATGATTCCTTTGAATCATTCTCACCTCCGCGCATTCTTCAGAACTCTGTCTGCAATCCTCTGTTACAAAACCTAAGAGTTTATGTAGAAATGAATTGTTATACACTTATTTCACACATTTACACAGTACCAAAATAGCTCACTATATATATAAATATGAAAAATTGATACATATCGAGACTCTCAGTCTCTCATGGACTGTTCTTTAATATTGTGGCCTCTCCCTTTCATTTTTCCCATAGGCTTACATATATGCCAGACAATTCTGTTGAATTGATCTTGGTTCGACTCCTAAGTCTATTGAATTGACTCCTAAATCCTCTCGATCCTCTATGTCCACTTCTAGGTTCAATTAATTCCTAAAGGCTCTCCTTGTTCCTCGAATCATGGAATTGTTTAAAATTTATATTTGATTTTGAACTCTTTTGTCATTACTCCCACTCATGTCCTCCTTATTCGAGAGCATTTACAAGATATCTCACACTATCCAATTTATTCCTATTCTATGCACTTGAAAGCCTAAATTACATCAATTTATCACTAGGAATCCAACTTCCTAAAAAGACATGACCCCCTATGTCTACTTAATTACAATGGTTTTTCTCTTGGGTGAATGCTCATGCATCATGCCACACTAATGTCACTCAGTCACCATACATTTTTTCCCTTTTCCTTTTTTTTGGTCTTGTGCGAGTGGATCTTTCATGCAAAGACTTTTATGTTTTTTCTTTGGGCCAAATATCTCTAATGCAAATGTTCTTTTCAACTATTATTATATATGGGTGTTGGAGTTGGATACAATATATTCTGGATTGCATAAATCCTGTATTTTGTAAATTGTGGCAATAAATTTAATAAAAAAATACATCTTTCAACTCGCTCACGATGGTTCCCACAATGTAGTTAATTTGGATGTATTCGATATTCGAGATATTCAACAAGAACTAATTCTGTGAAGGTCTAGATTTCTCTAAGTCTGGATATCCAGCTCGATCCAGTGATCTGAGAGATTTAACAAGTGACTCCTTTTCGAAGAGTTGGATTTGTAAAGACTTGGATTTGTATTCATTATATTTACCTTCACTAGATATAACCTACCCCAGTCACACCTTCACCAAATATGATCTAGTAGGTTGTGGCTCTCACACCAGAAAAGTTTTGGAAAATGTTTGATCTATACCTTTGGAAATACAGGAGCGTTATTATTCCCTTCATGCTTGGCTAGTTATGCAATTTGCAAACACAATTAAACTCTACGACTATAGACAACTTAATGAAATACCCAAAAAATAACATACACAAAGGGTTTGAACGAAGCTATAATCCACATACAAATTCAAAGATGAAGAGGGAAAGCAAGAAATTCTCACTCAACAGTGCAATTCCTGTCACACACACAATTGTTTTGCTTACATTCTTCAAACTCTCTAAATCTATCTAATCTCTCTATTCTTCTATTTAATCAAACTAACAAACCAAATCTGATTTCGATTTTTTCTAACAAAAACCCAATTATATCTAAATTCCCCTTTCACATAGGAACTAAATTACATTTGTTTAATTTCATAAAGAAATCACTCCTTCTAGACTGTATTAAATATTACAAAATCAAATAACTGAGGGAACCCAACTTCCCTTAGAAAATAAATTAGGGAATCAACTCCCTTGGTAAATGATGTTTTGACCTAAGAAGGTCAAAGATGATTTTGACTTGTAAATGCTCCTGCATCGCTACAATTGAATGAGGTTAGGTTTTAGCTTAAAGGAATCAACTCCAAGTTCCTCACTTCCTCTACTCAAACTTCTAACAAGCTTCTTGTTACTCACGGAGACCTCTAAACTTTTGGACATATACTACTTTTATAGAATGATAATTTAATGTTTAAGCATGTGGGTTTTTGTTTTAATCTATCAAACTTATCTACTTGCATAAAGATAAGAATATAAACATATACAAATATTTTTTCAACAAATTTGATATTTTGATTCCTTTAAATTTATTTTAAATTTTACAAACAAAATATACTTTTGATATTTATCGAATGTTTCAAATACTTAATCAACAAAAATATACTTATTATGTATTTTGAATTTTTTAACAAATTAATATAAAAACTAATTTTAAAAATAGAATAAAATTATACTCTCACTCTAAATTCTTTATTTAACCCCAAAAAAATCACTAATTTATATTTTAAAATTATAACCTTATTTCTAAATCTCTATACATTCTTTAAAACAAAACCAACCAAATATTTAAAATATACCTCATCAAAACTATATTCAATATTATATGTGGATGTTAATGACAATTCATAGATTCCTTTTGATATGTGGATGTGGATATGGGAATGTTAATGACAATTATTGGGTTCCTTTTTATATGTGGATGTCAATGACAATGCTTTTTCTTTCTTTTTTTTTCCCTTTTTTCTGAGCACGAAAAAAAAGAAGCAATATTTATATTTATATAAAGAATATTTACATAGAGAATACTTGACATATGCATAAAACAAATAGATGAAAGATTGCGCTAAGACAGAGCGCAGTCGAAAACTAGAAATCTTATATGGAGAAATAAAAATAGAAATATGTAACGAAACAAATAATATCCAACTATGTCAATAACAATGCTTTAGATTCAGATGTCTATCAAAATCATAATTAGGCTAGACAAAATAGAATTCCACCTACCTATCATTCAACCACAATCCAAATATTTATAATAGATATCATTACTTCTATTTATATCACAAAAGACACATCCTCCTTTGCCACATGAGATAAAGAAAAGGCCAAGGGAACATGGCATATGACATCATGTGAAAAATCCAAACAAGCATGGAATCTCACACCATGTAAATTATGGATATGATAGCCACCTTGTAAATTTTGGATATGGACAATTGAAACTTTCATTCATATCCTCTAAAGCACGTGGCATATGAACATCCTTGATGTAAAACAAGCACCACCACTATTTACATATCCACTTTCAATCTATTCTCTAAAGCTTTTCTTTTATCTATTCTCTAAGGAAAAGTACGACATGTTCATGCTAAACCCTCATCCATTCAAAGATAATGACTAAAGTAAATGTTTTAATAATATGTTTTCAATTTATTGTTTATTCGTGTAGATTAAATTTAATTCAAAAATTAACTTTTCATAAAAAAATAAATTAGATATGTTTTGAAAAATGACATCTAAAGATAATATTTATAATTTTAAGAAACATATTAATTAATTTAAGAGAGATTTTTCAGCGTAAATCACATAAAAATTTTATTTGTCAACATATTTCGAACCAACCAGTGTGGTTCATCGTCAGGACAAGTTGACGATCATTGGTTGGTTCGAAACGCATTGACAAATGAAAATTTTATGTGATTTACGCTGAAGAATCTCTCATAAATTTGACATGGATCACAGAAGCCTAAATTCTACATATTAATTAATGTTTATATTTTACAAATGACGTATTAATTTATGTTTTATATTTTTTTTTTTACAATTTATTAAATATATAATTAAGTTTTATACTGTTATAACAATGACGTATTAATTTATGTTCTATATTTTTTCGGAGGATATTTAATCTAAAAATATTTTTTTTTATAAAAATTATCAATTTTTGATGGAATTATTTTGCAAATGAAATTTAAAGATTAATATTATATATATATATATATATATATATATATATATAATATATATATTAAATTTCAGATTCGAGGTTTTTATATTATATTACTCAATATTTTTTTAGATAAACACATCTTTAATTTAAGGCGGATGGATACAATGATAAATTCTTAATAGGTAAGAATAAGTCTAAAAAATAATTAAAATAAAAATTTGTTAAGAAAACTCATTAGGTATTTTGTAAGAAAATTCATATGGAACAATATCTTCATGTTAATTCTCACCATTTCCCAGCTCAAAAGCTTGGTGTTCTCAATACCTTAGTGGCTAGAGTTTTGAGAGTCTCTAATGACAACCATCTCAATGAAGAGAAAGCACATCTTCTAAGTGTTTTCTCTAATAATGGGTATAGTGGACACCAATGTACTAAGGCTTTCCTCGGAGCTGAAAAAGTTCCTACTGCTAAGAAAGATACCAAGGATCAATATTTTGGTGTTCATCTTCCTTTTATCCAAGGGACCACTGACAATTTTGTGAGGATCCTAAGGAAGCATAAGGTGGCTTCAACCTTTAGGCTTTTAATTACCATCCGGAGCTCTCTTAAATCTATAAAAGACCTAGTGGATCCCAAGAATATGAAGGGTGTTTATGTTATCCCATGCTCTTGTGGGACTCCTTACATTGGTGAGACTGGTTGCTCGATTAATCAAAGGATTTGTGAGCATGTCGTTCACATCAAGCATAGCAGAACCTACTCCTCTGCTTTGGCAAAGCATGCAGATAAATCTAAGCATCACATCTGCATTGAAGAGGCCCAATTCGTTGCTAAGTTCAGTTATTTCCATCATCGTAAATTGAAGGAGGTCCTAGAAATTGGAAAAAAAAACCCAATAATTTGAATAGAGATGATGGTTGGAATATTAGTAGAAGTTGGGTCCCTATCATGTCCTCCTAGTTTTTTACGATTGTTTTTAAGATTTATTTTTTGTTTGTTTGTTTATCTATGTAAATATTGGTATTCTTTTTATAGTATTTGTTGTTGATTTTTTCTTCATTAGGGTTTATTTTCTTGATCCTTCATTATTTTTGTATTTTATCATCGTATTTGTTCGTAACTCCTTTTAGTATTTTTCTTATTTGTTTAATGGGCCTCAGCCCCATATTTTATTGTTGCCCTTG
>APFE030092080.1:0-28312 GCA_000404065.3 Pinus taeda
AATTTTAGCAATACCTTATATATTTTATAGCTATAGTTTATTTTTTATATTTAATATTTAACTTGAAACAACTAATATTGGGTTGCTGTTAGATTGTTGAGGAATGGGTCGTAAAAATTGCTAAAAGACATACAAAAAAAGATACTATTATAAGTAAAGCTCATGCAAAAGTATATATTATTGGATCATTTGCGTTAAATGTAAGTGTATGTATATTTTAATTAATTTAAATAAACTTAATTTAATTATATTTTTTTAATAAAAATATTGTATTTATGTTTGATAATTTGGTAGGTAAGTGGTAAGGAAAGTGACATTGATGCGATATGTATAGGGCCTTCATATGCAAATAGAAAGGTAAATATATATGTTATATTAAAAAGTACGATATATTATTGTTTTTTTTTTAATTAATAATTTGTAATTATTATGCTGGATGTAAATGCAGATTGATTTTTTTAAACACTTATACAATATGTTGGTAGCCAGAGAAGAAGTAACTGAAGTTATTTCTCTGCCCATTATTCTAGTACCAATAATAAAATTCAAAATTAATGGTGTGTCTTTTGATTTGAGTTATTCAAAACTCAAAACGCATTTGATAATTAACAACGAAGTAAGTTACCGTTAACGTTTTTTTTTCTTTCTTCTTTTTCTTAATTAATTTTATTATATTTCTAATTAATAATTATTAATATCTACAGAGGCAACTGGATCCCAATATTGAAAAGATTTCATCTTATTTTGAAAATGACGATGGTGAGAGTGAACGTAGCCTTCGTGCATGGATCACATATCACAGATTTCTGTCACTTTTTCCAACCAAATTACAGGTGTTCTGATAAAAATGTCCTATTTGTTTATAATATTATAATTTTTAAATTACAAATAACGATATGCATGCATACATACACTCGTACTGATACAGGAGGAGAAAGATATACGGCCTCTCAGCAACTTTAGAAGTACTCTCAGATGTATTAAGCTTTGGGCAAAACAAAGAGGAATAAATTCTAACGTAAGCTTAATTTTATGTATTTGAAATATTTATCTAATTATTTTAAATTTAATAAAGCTAATGTGTGTTCTTGTTATACAGATCTTGGGAATGTTGGGAGGCATCAACTGTGCCATATTGGTGGCCAAGATATGTGCACTATTTCCAAGGGCTCTCCCTTATAGACTGGTATACTACTTTTTTCAACTGTATTCTCAGTGGAAGTGGCCAACTCCAGTGATGTTGTGTCCAATCCCAGGAGGTCTGGGTCGCAATCGTCAAACCTTTGCATGGGATCCACGTCAAGACGTTCGTGACAAAAAGCAAGCAATGCCCATAATCACACCAGTGCATCCTTTCACTAACTCTTGTCATCGTGTAACTCGAGGCACTCTCAAACGCATGGTTGAAGAGTTCAAAAGAGCACACAGGATATGTCAGGTGTGTATATTTATTATATTTTACCCTCTCTCTCTACTCAAATAGAAAGAATTATCTACTTTATTAACATTAACCGTTTAATGAATTATCCATTTTATTAACATTTGTTTAACGTATTTATGAGCGATCTATCAATTTTATTAACATTTGTTTAATGGATTTATTACAGAGATGGGAGGACGATCCTCACTGGAAATGTGAAGATTTGTTTTCGGCCTCTACTCGTTTTGAAGATCAATTTGACTATTTATTAGTATTAACCATTGTAGCCTCAAATAACACAGACCTTGAAGCTTGGAAGAGTTATGTTTTATCTACTTTAACCAGCAAATTATTTATGCATGTAAGTTTATATGGGTTGAAATTGTTCATTTAGTTATCTGAATTTAAGTTTACAGGGTTGAAATTGTTCATTTAATTATCTGAATTTAAATTAGGTTTACATTCTAATGACAGTCTGTGTCATGCAGATAGAAAACATATGCGCCGATTTTCTGGAATGTCGTCCTCATGCTGTTCAATACATTGATCAAGCTGAGCAAAATGAACATCATGTGATATACTTGATTGGGTTGAAGGGCCTGGATCATCAAAATTTTGAAAGAACAAAAGGTACTGTACAAGGTAAAGTAGATTATTTTGTAAATCAAATAAAAGCAACGCCACCCAAGAAACAAGGAATGGAAGCGACTATCAAAATTGCAGCAAAAGCGGATCTACATTCCTTGGTGAGTCGAGAAAATGGGAGACGTAAAATTACTACCTCCCGCCTAGCAGTTAGAGATGATGGTGACGATGATGACAACATAACCGCAAAGGAAATTGTGGAGGAGTGTATAATAAAGAGCCAACAAGTGTTTTCCAGCGATGGAGATCAAAATGAGAAACATAATCAACCTTGCCACTCAGTTACAACAACGACACAGGACACAAATTCTACAAATGGCAAGAAAATTGTGGAGGAATGTACAGGTCATAAAAAGAGCCAAAATTCTTCAGCGTTGTTATCGAGCAAGGGAGAAATTGGTAAGGAAAATGTGAAGAAGTCTGCATCTCATAGAAATAGCCCAGATAGTTCTGACCGCGTACCACTGGCTTTGAAGCCTTCAGAAGTCCCGCAGTCAGAAAAAAGTAAAGATGCCAACAACATGTCGCCGTCGGCGCGGGAAAGATCTAATAAAAGAAAGTTTGATGCGTGGGCAGACAAAAAGAATAATAAGAAGAAGCCTGTCTGATAATATAATAATTACAGCTTAAACAAACAAGTTCATTATTCAAAATGACATGCAAAACAAGTCGCCTGATTGCTATGCTTGTCACGAGTAGTAGGTCACCAGTTCGAGTTGCCCACCACGCTCTTTCCAAAATGAAATGAATTTGTGCTTTTGCAATGCCTAAATTTGGGTGACATTTCAGGTTTATAACTGGAAAACAATTTCATTCTTATTGAAATGTCTGGAATTTAAAGAAATAATTTCAATAGCTGAAGTGCTATTTGTTTTCTTAGGTTGCATTTTTTAATTAAAGTGATATATAATCTAAGTTACTTTCTTTAATAAAAATTCATTTACTAGTGATATGTAATTACCTAGCTAATAGGTTTTTTTATTTTTATAATTTTTATTTAGTAAGGTCTTATAATGTTTACCTAGCTAATAGGTTTTTTTATTTTTAGAATTTTTATTTAATAGGGATTTATAATGTTGTTGAGTTGGGGTTTTTCTGATTTACATTAAATTTGAGAAAGAATTTCCGCGTAAATCACATAATAGAATAATGGTCCATGCATTTCATTTCGTTGACAATTATTCTATTATGTGATTTACCGAAATTCTTGCTCAGTAAGGATTTATAATTTTCACTAAATATTTTAGAATCAAGTCAAATAACAAATGAAGATTTATTTCCAAATAGTTATGAAATTTTTTCGTTTTTAATATAACTTATTGTTCAAAAGAGTTGTTATTTCAACAAGTGCCATATGAAATCAGATATAGTTTTCTAGGTATGTAATGAGGTATAATTTTGTAGACATGTGGTATTGATAAGCCAAGGTATTCACCCATTCTATTGCAACAATGCTTATTTACAAATTAAGAATCTCTAATATTTGTAATTTTTTTCTTTTCTTTTTGAAATAAATATAATTTATCTTATATATTAATTCATTTATCATTAATAATAGTAACTTATTAAAATAAAGTTATAATTTAGCTAATTCATTTATTTTAGCAACACCCACTTCTAACATTAATGGAGTTAGATATGAGCATAAATAAATACCATTTTAGTTGAAGGTTTTCCTAATGACTTAAATAGATAAATGAGGGGCATTGAAGAATTTCAATTATCACATCTAGCTGTTTCTATTTTTTCCTTCACAAAGATATTTTTGGCTTGAAATCAAATAGTATTGGCTTGAGGGAAATGAAAACAATTTGAGAAAAAAATCAAGTCTTTATAGAGGTTTGTGCAATAATACTCGTGATTTATTGAAAATCAACATCACTTCTCTACGCTTGAAATTAATGAAAAAAGTTTGTTTCACGGTAGTGTGTGTCTTAGTTTAGATTAAGTTCCTATTTTCCAGGAGATAGTTTTAATCTCCTTCAATTGAATGTAAAATTTTTTATTTTGGAATTTTGATGCTCTTATTTAACTATAATTAAATCTTTAGGAATTCATTTTCTTATGGTTAGTTTATCTAAGGGTTCATTGTCAATTATTATATGCTCATTCACAAGTGCAACCCTAAATTTTCTACGATCTATTAGTTGGCATTGAAATTTATTATAATTAAAAACACCTACCAAATCCTAACGCTTTACTCAAAATAATTCCCTATCATTCAATGTTACATCATTATGCCATTATTCATTAGGAGTATGTCCTAATCACATTGCATCTTACTTGACGAGAAAGGCCCTCCTCACCTCATGACATAAATAATGTGAAGCAGCCGTAGCCTACATACAACTCCAGCTCTTGGTTTTTCATTAATCTATGATTTTAATGTTGGTTTGATGCATTTCACTTTACTTGGTGTTAGGTGTCACAAACAAGGTATATTGTTTCTATTATCCTCAAGGAAATTACTCACTCAATTGGGACTCCCCTTATTCTTTATCAACTAACATGGGAACCATGATTGTTAGCTAAGGCTCAAAAGCCTAACTCATGCATTCCATGCCTCATCATTTGCGTATTTTAAAGTTTCCTTGATGTACACTTATATATGTACACACATATGCATATATGTTTATCTATATACAATACTCAAGTAAGAGAAAGGTTGTCACAATATAGAATATAAAGAAATTTTCATCACGAGTAATGTTCGGTTTGAGATTTACTGTGACAGAGATTAGCTAATGATAAATCCTTACAACACCACTAAATTTGTTGAGATATTCCAAAAGACTCAATCCATTAAGTATTTTCATAGATTATAGGGCTATTATGATGATATTAGTATGAAATTTACCCAAAAATTCCAAATGCATGCTACAAGGGAAACCAGTTGACCCCTAGATGCTCCCATGTTATAGGCTTGTCAACGTCCAGGAGGCTCTGGACACTCTCATGAAAAGGCATGCTAGCATTCAAGGACTACTTTTCTCAGTGTTGTGCCAGCGTCCCTAAGATTTGAGTCACTTTTTTAGGCCCAAAGCCTAGGTCAATGCTTATAATTTAATGACACCTTAGGAACAATAAGAAAACAGGGAAATGAAAGTAAAAATTCTATTACTTGAATACAACCTTGATTGGACCCCTACTAGCCATGACAAGAATTTTGTGAAACATATCACGAATATATAATCTATAGGTGTAAATAACATATCTGAGCATATGGGTCTCATACGTAGCTGAGAATCGCTAAGAACCATTGATGCCTCAACACATTAGCTTCAATTTCATCCATTAGTTCATAGATACATTTTTCATTCAGTTACCAGTAAAAACATGACGAGCTCCATGCATAGCTATTGTTATAAAACATATACATAACTAGCATAATAGCAATAGAAATACCAAGAAAATCACATCCATATAATCTACATATAAAATAGTATAATACTCATAGAAATACAATGAGAACTAACCACGTATTGATGATGAAAAATACAAACACAAGTTGGGACTTCCACTTTACACTCGACTGCAGAATGGATGAGCCAAATCTCTCTTCATCCATTCACCCCCATGCCATATTCCAAGCATCAATGTGGGATCTCATAGAGCACATCAATCCAAAATCATCCTGGGCTTCTAGAGGCCATCCTCCTCAACCCATCAAATAGTGATTCCACCTTACAGTGGGACATCACATGTAACAACCCTTGTCAAAATTCCATGTTATAAAAGTTAAAAACAATAGCCACGGATGAATGTGACACTTATTCCAAGTTGAATGTTCGGAAAGATATCCTAGGGGGTTTTAATTTAGTTGTTTATGGCTATAGAAATTGGAAAAGGAAATGGCCAAGCCTTTTGGAAAGGAAAAATGTCATTTTTGGCATATTTGTTTATGAAAATAATGGAAATTATGATAGAAAAGGAGGCGAAATGTCATAGGTTGCATGTGAGAAGAAAAATGAAGGAAAATAATGGAAAATGAAGAAAATATAGGCTCATCCATAAAAAGGCTTCTAAGGCTGAGTTGGTGACCTCTTTTCAGTTCATTGTTGGAGCTTTCTCTCAATATTCTCTCTCTCATAGTCTTGGATACTTAGAGTTTACTTGGAGCACTATTGGAGGGTGTGCCATACTTAGGTTCTTGGAGAAAGAAGGTAAAGCAAGAGCAGGAAAGCCCAAGAAGGCATTGGGATCAACAACTACATCAGATTTTCTTGCAGTTATCGAGTTTCATGTATGATTTCTTCACTAGTTTTGGCATGCTTGGCATATGCATGTGGATTCTTGGTCATAATCTGTTATTGGCACGGAGGATTGCTTGGATTGATAGTGGATTGCCTAGCCTTGCCATTTCTTGGATAGCCATGGTGATTGTGAGTTACTTTGTTTTATTTTTGGTTGGTTCTCATGTTTCCTTAGCTTGGGTTGAGTTATTAGTCTTGAAAGCCCTAGTTGAACAAACACTCTAGAAGCCTTATAACATCTTGGGTTGAGTTACTAGTCTTGGTTAGACAAAAGCTCCGGAAGCCCTTGGTAGGTTGACATACTAGTCCTGCAATCCTTGGTTAGGCAAATGCTTCGGAAGCCCTGTATAATACGTGGGTTGTGTAACTAGTTTTGGAAGCCTCGGCTGGCTCGTTATATGCACATTTTATGACCACAACCATGTATGGATCTAAGCATGTTTTTACTTATATATGAATCGATGTGTCTATGACCTAATAGATGATAATGCAGAAAATGCAATGAGGGAACAATGCTTCATAATGATTCTCAGATAAGTATGAGATCCCTACACCTAACTATGTTGTTAGGACCTGTAGGTCACATGTCGATGATATGTTCACCGAAATGTCTATGATAGATAGTAGGGGTAAGGTTAAGGTCTCGTTGAGTTAGTTTCCTTTGCTCTCTTGTCTCCTTGTAATTTTCTTGATTTCAAGCTATTATTCCATGCTAGGCAATGGCCTGGGCTCTGAGCCTAAAAAAGTCACTTAAATCTCGGCGTTTCTGGCATAAAACTGGAAATTTTGGTTCACAGTACTTTGCCCATAGCATGAGAGAGACTATGTTCTATGAGGTCCAGAACAATAGGGCTTCCAGAGGCCATCCTCATCAACCCATCAAATACTGATTCCACCTCACAGTGGGACATCACATGTAACAACCCTCATGAAAATTCCATGTAACAAAGGTTAAACACAATAGGCACGAATGGATGTGATACTTATTACAATTTGAATGCTAAGCAAGATATCCTAGGGGGTTTTAATTTAGTTATTTATGTCTATAGAAATTGGCAAAGGTAATGGCTAAGCCTTTGGAAAGGAAAAATGGCATTTTTGGCACATTTATTTATGAAAATAATGGAAATTAGGAGAAAACGGAGGTGAAAGGTCACAGGTTTAATGTGAGGAGTAAAATGAAGGAAAAAATGGAAAATGAAGAAAATATAGGCCTCATCCATAAAAAGGATTCTGAGGATGAGTTGGTAACCTCTTGTCAGTTCATTGTTGGAGCTTTATCTCATTATTCTCTCTCTCTCATACTCTTGGATAATTAGAGTTTACTTGGAGCACTCTTAGAGGGTGTGTCATACTTGGATTCTTGGAGAACGAAGGTAAAGGAAGAGTAGGAAAGCAGAAGAAGGCATCAGGACCAACAACTACATCAGATGTTCTTACAGGTACCAAGTTGCATGTATGATTTCTTCACTAGTTTTGGCATGCATGGCATATGCATGTGGATTCTTGGTCATGATCTATTATTGGCATGGAGGATAGCTTGGATTGATAGTGGATTACCTAGCCTTGCCATTTCTTAGATAACCATGGTGATTGTGGGTTACTTTCATTGTTTTATTTTTGGTTGGTTCTCATGTTTCCTTAGCTTTGGTTGAGTTACTATTCCTAGAAGCCCTGGATGAACAAATGCTCTAGAAGGCTTGTAACAACTTGGGTTCAGTTACTAGTCCTGGTCAGACAAACTCTCTGAAAGCCCTTGGTGGGTTGAATTTCTGCAAAATTGGGTATCTGTTCAACAATGCATCCTCAACCTCCCAACACCACACTGCTCTTCAGATTCGTAGGGAGAGTCTCTGTAGTAAGCCATCTTTCTATCTATTGACATTTCTTCTTGAAAGGAATAATATGTTAGATAAACCAAATCACAATAAATCAACGTGCCTTAGTATAGCTCGGGGAGGATAGCTTGTTTGAAGTATCACCAAAACATTTTGATACATGTATAACATAATCATAACAACATATCGACATACACAAGAAAATGTATCAACTCATAAACATCACTGTAACTAGGGTCCAATCATCAATGCATGGCCATATAAACAATGCATTCTATAACCTCATGAATGAAAACAACCATTACTTCATTGTACACACTGCGACATGCAACCAACAATATGGATAAGTAATGCCAAATCAACTACACCTACGCATAAAAATATGTAGTTGAACATAAGTGATTAAATCTTTTAATCAACCTACAAGTCTGATGTAGGTAATCAAAATAGTAAAAATGTAACCTAACATACAAGGTTGTAAGTAGGTGACATAAAAGAAACATATGAGAAACATATAACAATACATAGGTAGTCACATATTCATGACAAATATGTTTCATGAAATTAATATCAAATTCTCCATGATAAGCATACTAAAACCCTAATCAATGATCAAGAAAATGTAACAAGTATATAAGTGTAAGAGACATACATGAAACTGATAGACATGCATGACCAACACATTAAACCATTCTAGTATGTGAGTTTAACCATGCTCTGATACCACTTTGTAATGCTCTCTTCCTAGGCCTATGACGCAGGGCTAGCCTGCAAAACCCAGAATCTTTTTACTCTGATGCCCATGCATATAAAACATGCTCCTCAAACAATTTCCCAACTTCAATACATGGCAAATTGACACTTAAATTTGCGAAATCTTTTCAACATCTTGTTCACAAAATACTATGTGTTAGAAAACACTCATGCTTCAAATCATTTTCATTTACTCAACCCCAAACTTCATTTCAGAGTCAATTTAAGTAACTTCATTCATCATTTCCTTCAACATTCAGATATGAATAGATTTAATTACAGAAATGCGCCTTACCTTTAACCCTGCATTACTAATTAAATCTTCAACAATTCAATGATAGAACTCCATTCAATCAATGCTTTCAACATGAACAAAATGTCTGGTCTACTTTCTTACCACTCTCCTCATCGTTGATCAGATATCTGTGTCTACGCAATATCATTCGCTCCAAATTGTATGAAACTCTATCGCTCCATATTCTAGCATTCATAGAACACAAATTCAATTAAATTCTAAACATATTCCAATAAAAAAATGCTCTGCACCCTTATAAAGCTCTACGCTTCCTATTACTGTGCGTTCTATTTGTTTTCAAAACATTGCTCATTAAAACCATAGCTTGAGTCAATTCTCTATTTCAACATATGATCAAAATTACTGTGAACTCACCTTACTTCTCACGATTCTCCCACCAATCGGTTTTCACCTGCAAACTTAATAAACATTAAAACATTTAAAACGCAGTCTTGGATACCAAACGTTGGCTAATTCTGCAATCCTCCATGATTTGACACACCAGAAACACATTTACCATAAGGTGATCCACGTATTCAGTTATCACTCCATCTGCAAGTCACTTAACACAATTACTTCAAAACCAACAAAATATGTTCTTCTTAATGAAACAAGGAAATCATTTTTTAAGTTCTACAGTTTATCTGCAAATTTAAAAGTCTACCAATCGAATTTCATTCGATCAGATATTCCATGCCATTGAATTCCTTTAAAACGCCCTTCCGGAATTCATTAACACTATATTCATTTGTTTAGAAATTTTTTGGCGAAATCACAAAATTGATCATTTGTCAACGCGTTTCGAACCAACTAGTGTGGTTCATCGTCAGGATAGGTTGAAGATACAGATCCAGTTTAGCGTGTTAAATAGTCTAAGCAGAGACTCCAACGACGAAAAAGACTAACGGCTATTTTTCAACTTAAGGACCCTAGTCAAACCTCCTTTAATTAGATTAATATTAATATCCTTTATAATTACTATTATATTTATGGAGCTAAGTAAACTAGGTAAAAAATAAAACAGATCAATGGTTAGATATTAAAATTAATCCATTAATATATTTAAATCATTAATACATTATATATATGTATATAAAATATATATATTAATATTATTATATATTATATTTTTTTTTCAATACCTTAAAATATTTATATTTATGTTTAGTTATTAAATTATTATATAAATATTAAAAATATATTTCTAAAATTAAAATGATCAATGTTTAGTTATCAAAACTAAACCATTATTTAATTAAAATGTTATATATATATATATATTCTATATAATATATAAGTATATATATATTAATATTTTCCATAACTACATTCTAATACTATTTATTCAATGTTAAATATATATATATATATATATATATATATATATATATATATATATATAATATATATAACTATAACTATATATATATTATATATAACTATAACTATATATATATATATATATAAATTATATATTATTATATAATATATATATATATTAATATTTTCAATACTAACATTCTAATAATATTTTATTTAATGTTTAGATATTAAAATATTATACATATTTCATTCTTCTGCAACCCATTTGGACTTTAGACAATATGAATTCAATGCATTACTCTTCTTACGGCATTTAAAAGCCAGACATTAATACATTTATGCTGCAAACACTGCCACTATTTCATTTCAAACCATACGTTCTGATTTCATTTAAACATTTCTCATTCCATTATTAAAATCGACTCACCATTCTAGTTTTGATTATGGTTCCTCGCTTCCACAGATCGATTTCAAACCTGCGCTGTAGACACACATTAACCATTCAAATGTAACTTCAACACTGCAAATCGACTTTTTAAAACTCTCGTCTGCACATCTGCATTTAACACAAAAATGTCAACGCATACTATATAATATCTGAAATGTTATCCGTATCCTATATCTGTGGATTCAACTTGCAATTTCTCACCATATAAGTTCCAAACGCTATCTCTGCTTCGCAATCCTTCATTGCTTAAATATTTTGCCAGGTTTGGGAATTTGATGACTTGTATTCATTTTATATAATTGCAATTGTAAATTTGTCGGTGTATATACAAAACCCAAACTTTGAAACCCTGTCTCCTCTGTCTGGTGTATTATGAATTCATCAAACAGGCCAATATTCACCCAACTGTTTGATATCAATCTACTGTTTCTTTGCCTATTGAACAAATTTACGCAGCGCCTTCAACATTCAACTTAGAATTTGAATTGGTTTTAAAATATGAAATCGACATGGATTCACAGGGATTCTTGACAGAAGTTTACATTAATAGCAAACCAATCCAAAAGAACAATCTTATACCAAGGTTCCATACAAACTGAGGATTAAAATACAACCCTCTTACGCAAAGATTAATGTCTTGTACATTCAATGGTTATGCATAGCGATTCTCACACAAGTCGATGTGAATTCAACACATATATTGATCGTTTCTTCATAAATTCAATAATACCATGAACTTCAGAAATCAAATAAACAGTTTCTCAATCAATCAATGTATGTATAATCTGAAACAAACAAATGACTTACAAACTTTTGCTGGCAAGATATTCCCGTTCTATAATCTATAGGTGTAAATAACATATCTGAGCATATGGGTCTCCTACATAGCTGAGAATCGCTAAGAACCATTGATGCCTCAACACATTAGCTTCAATTTCATCCATTAGGTCATATATACATTTTTCACTCATTTACCAGTAAAAACATGACGAGATCCATGCATAGCTATTGTTATAAAACATATACATAACTAGCATAATAGAAATAGAAATACCAAGGAAATCACATCCATATAATCTACATATAAAACAATATAATACTCATCGAAATACAATGAGAACTAACCACATATTGATGATGAAAAATACAAACGTGGGTTGGGACTTCCACGTTACACCCGACTACAGAATGGATGAGCCAAATATCTCTTAATCCATTCACCCCCGTGCCATATTCCAAGCATCAATGTGGGATCTCATAGAGCACATCAATCCAAAATCATCCTTGGCTTCTAGAGGCCATCCTCCTCAACCCATCAAATAGTGATTCAACCTCACAGTGGGACATCACATGTAACAACCCTTGTCAAAATTCCATGTAATAAAAGTTAAAAACAATAGCCACGGATGAATGTGACACTGATTCCAAGTTGAATGTTGGGAAAGATATCTTAGGGGGTTTAATTTTAGTTGTTTATGGCTATAGAAATTGGCAAAGGAAATGGCCAAGCCTTTTGGAAAGGAAAAATGTCATTTTTGGTACACTTGTTTATGAAAATAATGGAAATTACGATAAAAAGGAGGTGAAATGTCATAGGTTGCATGTGTTAAGATTGGGAAGTAGGGCCAAAATCCATGTGGGTCATCTTACTCATGGCTGATAATATTTTTATTAGATTTCTCTCATCGAGAGGTGTACGATTGATGTAAAGATCATTCGATTTCGGTAATTATTTATGGAGATATGAATTTATTTTGATTATGGAATAATTATCAAGCCGACCAACAATTCATGTAGGCTCAGAAGCCCAACAGACATATCTATTCATCATCAACATTTGTCTATAAATACAGGAGGTCGTTTCCTCATTTTGGCACACACACTGATCATCACATCTCTCTCTCTCTCTGGTGCACCATGAAATCTTACACTGCTACGTGGTGAAATCTTGCAATAGTGTGGTGAAATCTTGCACTAGTGCACGGTGAAATCTTGGACTAGTGCACGACAAATATTGGACTGGTGCACGGTGAAGTCTTGGACTGGTGCACGGTGAATGACTCACTGGTGGAGTCTAACAAGTTCGATCTAGGGTTTGTTGACCTAGTTTAGGGTTGATTTCAGTTTTGTTGTTGCTGATATGAATTAGATCCTTGTACCATTTCTCTCTCTTGAATAATTAAAGATGAAGGAAGATTTAATCAAAGGGTTTCCCCATATTGGGGTTTGTCCCTGGCTAGCGACCACATCTTGTGTCTCCTGTCTTGGTTTGTTTTCTATCGATTATTTAATGTTCTATTTGAACTTTACTTAGCGTACATGTGATTGCTAATATGTGGATAACAATAAGAAAAAAAAGTAAACTACTCTAAGCATCGAACATACCATAACTTAACATGATGTCAGAGTTGAGGTGAAGACAGAGCCCAAGCAAGAGTAATCACCGAAGAGAAGATTGGCAAGGCTATCTTAAAAGAACTATGGGGTCCTCAACACTCTTCCCTACCAAAGACAAGCTCCATGAGAATTCTAACTATCACGGATAGAAGATGTCTCTCCATCTAACCTTAGAAGATCAAGGAGTGTTGGACCATGTGAGAGGCAATTTCATTGAGCCTTCATCAAATGCACCCACTGCTGCCAGGAAAAAATGGAAAACCGGTGATGTCAAAACAAAGAAGATCATCCACGACTTTATCGACAAGCGCTTGGTGGCCTACATCTTTGACCTAAACACCTCCAAGGAAATATACGATAGACTGGTGAGTTATTAAAAGTTAATGATGTAAATCAAGTCTTGTTTGTTAGAAAGAAGCTAAAGGAAATTAAGAAGGGAAAATATGAGAGTATGAAAGCATACTTCTTGAGAATCACTGAGATCAAGAATGATCTCCTATCCATTGGGGAGATTATTACTGATAGGGAAATGATACTCACGACTCTTGGAGGATTACCATCTGAATGGTACGTATTCAAGACTACTCTTCTAAATAATAATATAATTCCAAGATTTGAGTAATTAATGGCAAGATGCATTCAAGAAGAAACAAGGATAAAAGAGCAAGAAACACCCATGCCCAAAGGTCCTCCTGCTGCCTTTTCTTCTCATGCTAAGAAAAGAAGTAATTCTGGGACTAAATAAAAAAGAAAGGCTATACCTAAGGGTGGAAGAAAAGGACGATGTTACATTTGCAATAAAGCAGGTCACTATGCAAGGGAGTTCCCTGATAGAATGGACTCACACCGGGACAATGATCAAAATCCCTCTCATGGTAATCAAAGGAATGGCAAATCTAGTAGTAGAGGTAAAAGGAGTGTTGGAAATCAAGGAAGAGGACAACCATTCAAGAAGGCTAGAAATTACAAGTGTGAATCTAACACTGTTGATATTAAACAGGATGAATATTATCTACGAGATGCTCTATCTACCTCTGCGCCTTCAGACTCACTGGGAATTTGGCTTATTGATAGTGGTGCCTCAAGGCACTTCACTGGTTACAAAGAAGTTCTCCATAATCTGATAGAGAAAGAAACTAACTTGGAAATTATCCTTGGAGATAATATGAAATATCCCGTGAAAGGTATAGGCAATGTCTCTCTTAAATTGAATCAAGGTAATATGATCCACTTATAGGATGTATGATATGTACCTGACATAAAAAAGAACTTGGTGTCTGTCTCAGCAATTGAAGACAAAGGCTACAAGGTGACCTTCAGTGATGGCAGGGTACGTGTATGGAAAAATAATGTTAAATATGCCTTCACTCTTGGGTTTCAAGTTGATTCATTGTATCAGGTCAGTGGAAGTCCGCTAGGTGTCATGTCTTGTGACACATCTCTTCAGTTTGAATTTTTCAAGGAGAAGATCAAGATCTTAAGGACTGATAATGGGACTGAATAGGAATCTAATGAGTTACATGACTTTTGTAAAGAGGCTAGCATAAAGAGGGAGACTACTACACCATATACTCCTGAACAGAATAGTGTGGTGGAAAGGAAGAACCGTACGATTGTGGAAGTTGTTTGTGCCATGCTCCATGATCAAATACTTCCGAAGTTTCTATGGGCCGAAGTTGCAAACATCGCCGTCCATGTACAAAACCAATGCCCTCATCAACATTGGGTTCCAAGACTCCCGAAGAAATGTTCACTGGTAAGAAACCTAATGTATCTCATTTTATAATTTTTGGAAGCCCTCTATATTTTCATGTGTCGAAAGAGAAAAGGAATAAATTGGGTGCATATGGAAAGAAAGGAATCTTCGTGGGCTATGGAAAGAAAGGAATCATTCTTAGATGCCGTCAAGTGTCAAGTATGGAAGGATGCTATGACCAAAGAATATGAGTCTATTATGAAGAATGATGTCTGGGAAGTAGTTCCCAAACTAGACGACAACTCAGTTGTCACTTCTAATTGGCTTTACAAGATAAAGCATGTAGCTGATGGAAGTGCAGAAAAGCATCGAGCTCGTTTTGTTGCTTGTGGCTTCTCCCAGAAGGAAGGTATAGACTATGATGAGATATTTGAACACGTGTTGTTAGATATACCACCATTCGCTCGATCATAGACCTTGTGGCTTCACAAGGATGTAACCTACATCGATGGATGGCAAGACCGTGTTCTTGCATTTTTCTATCAAAGAAGAGGTCTACGTGGATCAACCCAAAGGATTTGAGATTTATGATAAAAAATCTCATGTATGTAGGTTGAAGAATGTTCTTTGTGGGCTGAAGCAAGCACCCCAAGCATGGTATGAGAGGATCGATAGCTACTTGATGAAGCTGGGATTCACTAGGAGTGAACCCAATCCTAACCTTTACTTTAAGGTTGAAGATGACAAACCTCTCATACTGGTGTTGTATGTGGATGACCTCTTTCTAATAGGTGCAGACCCTATCATTCACAAATGTAAGAGGGATTTTGCTTCTGAATTTGAAATGAAGGACCTAGGACTGATGCACTATTTCATAGGACTTGAAGTCTGGCATAAACAAGGGGAAAGTTTCCTATCTCAAGGAAAGTATGTGGTGAAGATATTGGAAAGATTCGGTATGGTGGACTACAAGCCTGTTACTACCTCGGTGGAGCTTGACTTTAAGAAGTTAAGGAATACCGTTGCTAGACCTGTTTTACAAAATGCCATCGAGTATCATCAACTCATCGAAGCATTAATGTTCTTAGTGAACTCCCATCCAGATTTATGCTTCGCAGTCAACACGTTGAGTCAAAATATGGTTGAACCTCACTACATACATTAGATTGGTGCCAAGAATTTGTTGAGATATCTTCATGGCACAATTACTTATGGGTTAGGATACACCTCCGGAGATATGAGACTACTTGGATACACAGATGTTGATTGAGCAGGAAGTGTGGTGGATTGGAAGAGCACTTTCGGCTATTGTTTCTCCTTGGGATCTGCTTCGATATCCTGGATGAGCAGGAATTAGAATTCGGTGGCTTTGAGCACCACTGAGGCAGAGTATATTGCTGCTAGGATGGCCTCCTGTGAGGCAATCTAGTTGTGAAATCTCTATAATGCTGTAGGTTTTAACCCTGTACAGAAATTACTGGCATACGAATTCTAAAACATAGAAAATAAACAATGCAAGATCATAACACTAAAAACACATATACATAGAAATTTTCCCACGGGATCCCAAAACTGGGACTACCAGCTTGATTTTTCATTATGTTCCTTTCAATTTTATAATACATATTTATACATGCCAAAGCATCTAATACCATGGATCGAAAACCATCGCATCCAATACCATGGATCCAAAACCATCGCATCCAATACCATGGACCGAAAACCATCACGTCAAATACCATTGACCGAAAATCCATCGCGTTCAAAAAATATGTGCAAAAAATCATTCACAAAACCATAGGTGGGTCTGCCCAACCTAACATAGGGTCCAAAATCAAAATTTTCTGGGGTGCTGCCCCGGACCCCATAAAGTGGGGTTATGTGTACTGATCAAACCCCTTGTTAACTACATGGAAAGAATATAACATAACCAAACATTCTCCCACTTTTTGTTTTCTTTCCACAGGGGGCCACAGGAGAGCTTAGTCTTTTTTCCAACCCTGAAACACCCATTGTTTCTCTACACCAGGAAAACTTCTCAAAGCTCACAGATTTTGTTAATGCATCTGCAGTATTCTTCAAAGTGTCCACCTTTACCAGCAACACCTTTTTGTCTTCTATCATATCCCTCACAAAGTGATACCGAACATCAATGTCCTTTGTCTTCGAATGATATGTAGGGATCTTTGCCAAGAAAATTGCACTTTGGCTGTCACAGTCTATCCTTATAGCTTCTTGTACTATCCCCATACTTGAACACAATATATGCAACCAAATTGCTTCCTTGCTTGCATGAGTGGCTGCCATGTATTTTGCCTCTATAGTTGATAGTGTCACTACAGATTGTTTCTTGCTCATCCAACTGACTGCACCTCTAAATAGGTTAAACACATACCCACTTGTATATCTTTTATGATCTAGATCTCCAACCCAGTCTGCATCAACAAAGCCATGAATATCCAACACTCTATCCAATCTTGGTTTTCCTTGGTAGCATAGAACATAATCACTAGTGCCATGCAAATACCTGAAAACCCGCTTCACTGCTATCCAATGCTCCTTTCCTGGTTTTGACATAAACTTGCTCAATACTCCCACTGCATGTGCAATGTATGGTCTAGTATAGATCATTGCATACATTGGGCTATCGACTGCACTTGCATATGGAACACAGGACATATCCTCTTCCTCTTATTGTGCCTTGGGACATTGTTCAGCAGATAACCTCACACCTACATGAATAGGAACCTTCACTGGTTTACTATCCTGTCCTAACCTGGGAACACTAAGCATGCTTCTTGCCCTTTCTATCAACGTCTTATTCATTCTTTCTGCAACTCCATTTTGTTGAGGTGTATATAGAGTAGTCTTCTGCTATGATATACCACACTTCTTACAGAATTCTTCAAATTCCTTACTGCATATATGTTTATCTATATACAATACTCAAGTAAGAGAAAGGTTGTCACAATATAGAATATAAAGCAATTTTCATCACGAGTAATGTTCGGTTTGAGATTTACTATGACAGAGATTAGTTAATGATAAATCCTTACATCACCACTAAATTTTTCGAGATATTCCAAAAGACTCAATCCATTAAGTATTTTCATAGATTATAGGGCTATTATGATGATATTAGTATGCAATTTACCCAAAAATTCCAAATGCATGCTACAAGGGAAACCACTTGACCCCTAGACGCTCCCATGTTATAGGCTTGTCAAAGTCCAGGAGGCCCTGGACACTCTCATGAAAAGGCATGCTAGCATTCAACGACTATTTTTCTTAGTGTTGTGCCAGTGTCCCTAGGATTTGAGTCACTTTTTTAGGCCCAAAGCCTAGCTCAATGCTTATAATTGAATTACACCTTAGGAACAGTAAGAAAACAGGGAAATGAAAGTATAAATTCTATTACTTGAATACAACCTTGATTGGACCCCTACTAGCCATGATAAGAATTTTGTCAAACATATCACGAATATGTAATCTATAGGTTTAAATAACATATTTGAGCATATGGGTCTCCTACTTAGCTGAGAATCGCTAAGAACCATTGATGCCTCAACATATTAGCTTCAATTTCATCCATTAGGTCATATATACATTTTTCACTCATTTACCAGTAAAAACATGACGAGATCCATGCATAGCTATTGTTATAAAACATATACATAACTAGCATAATAGAAATAGAAATACCAAGGAAATCACATCCATATAATCTACATATAAAACAATATAATACTCATAGAAATACAATGAGAACTAACCACATATTGATGATGAAAAATACAAATGCGGGTTGGGACTTCCAAGTTACACCCGACTGCAGAATGGATGAGCCAAATATCTCTTCATCCATTCACCCCCATGCCATATTCCAAGTATCAATGTGGGATCTCATAGAGCACATCAATCCAAAATCATCCTGGGCTTCTAGAGGCCATCCTCCTCAACCCATAAAATAGTGATTCCACCTTACAATGGGACATCACATGTAACAACCCTTGTCAAAATTCCATGTAATAAAAGTTAAAAACAATAGGCACGGATGAATATGACACTTATTCCAAGTTGAATGTTGGGCAAGATATCCTAGGGGGTTTTAATTTAGTTGTTTATGGCTATGGAAATTGGCAAAGGAAATGGACAAGCCTTTCGAAAGGAAAAATGTCATTTTTGGCACATTTGTTTATGAAAATAATGGAAATTACGATGAAAAGGCGGCGAAATGTCATAATTTGCATGTGTTATCGTAAATACAGGAGGTCTTTTCCTCATTTTGGCACACACACTGATCATCACATCTCTCTCTCTCTCTGGTGCACCATGAAATCTTACACTACTACGCGGTGAAATCTTGCACTAGTGTGTGGTGAAATCTTGCACTAGTGCACGGCGAAATCTTGGACTAGTGCACGACAAATCTTGGACTGATGCACGGTGAAGTCTTGGACTGGTGCACGGTGAATGACTCACTCGTGGAGACTAACAAGTTCGATCTAGGGTTCGCTACCCTAGTTTAGGGTTGATTTCAGTTTTGCTGCTGCTGATATGAATTAGATCCTTGTATTATTTCTCTCTGCTGAATAATTAAAGATGAAGGAAGATTTAATCAAAGTGTTTCCCCATATTGGGGTTTGTCCCTCGCTAGCCACCACATCTTGTGTCTCTTTTCTTGGTTTGTTTTCTGCTAATCGTTTAATGTTCTATCTGCACTTTACTTAATGTTCATGTGATTGCTAATATGTGGATAACAATAAGAAAAAGAAGTAAACTACTCTAAGAATCGAACATACCATAGCTTAACATGGTTTCAAAGTTGAGGTGAAGAGAAAGCCCAAGCAAGAGTAATCACCAAAGACAAGATTGGCAAGGCTATCTTAAAAGAACTATGGGGTCCTCAACACTCTTCCCTACCAAAGACAAGCTCCATGAGAATTCTAACTATCACGGATGGAAGATGTATCTCCATCTAACCTTAGAAGATCAAGGAGTGTTGGACCATGTGAGAGGCAATTTCCTTGAGCCTTCATCAAATGCACCCACTGTTGCCAGGAACAAATGGAAAACCGATGATGTCAAAACAAAGAAGATCATCCAGGACTCTATCGATAAGTGCTTGGTGGCCTACATCTTTGACCTAAACACCTCCAAGGAAATATATGATAGACTGGTGAGTTATTTAAAGTTAATGATGTAAATCAAGTCTTGTTTGTTAGAAAGAAGCTAAAGGAAATTAAGAAGGGAAAATATGAGAGTATGAAAGCATACTTCTTGAGAATCACCGAGATCAAGAATGATCTCCTATCCATTGGGGAGATTATTACTGATAGGGAAATGATACTCATGACTCTTGGAGGATTACCATCTGAATGGTATGTGTTCAAGACTACTCTTCTCAATAATAATATAATTCCTAGATTTGAGGTATTAATGGCAAGATGCATTCAAGAATAAACAAGGATAAAGGAGCAAGAAATGCCCATGCCCAAAGGTCCTCCTGCTGCCTTTTCTTCTCATGCTAAGAAAAGAAGTAATTCTGGGACTAAATAAAAAATAAAGGCTAGACCTAAGGGTGGAAGAAAAGGACGATGTTACATTTGCAATAAAGCAGGTCACTATGCGAGGGAGTTCCCTGATAGAATGGACTCACACCAGGACAATGATCAAAATCCCTCTCATGGCAATCAAAGGAATGGAAAATTTGGTAGTAGAGGTAAAAGGAGTGTTGGAAATCAAGGAGGAGGACAACCATTCAAGAAGGCTAGAAATTACAAGTGTGAATCTAACACTGTTGAAAATAAGCAGGATGAATATTATCTACGAGATGCTCTATCTACCTCTGCGCCTTCGGACTCACTGGGAATTTGGCTTATTGATAGTGGTGCCTCAAGGCACTTCACTGGTTACAAAGAAGTTCTCCATAATCTGATAGAGAAAGAAACTAACTTGGAAATTGTCCTTGGAGATAATATGAAATATCCCCTGAAAGGTATAGGCAATGTCTCTCTTAAATTGAATCAAGGTAATATGATCCACTTATAAGATGTATGATATGTACCTGACATAAAAAAAACTTGGTGTCTGTCTCGGTAATTGAAGACAAACGCTACAAGGTGACCTTTAGTGATGGCAAGGTACGTGTATGGAAAAATAATGTTAAATATGCCTTCACTCTTGGGTTTCAAGTTGATTCATTGTATCAGGTTAGTGGAAGTCCACTTGGTGTCATGTCTTGTGACACATCTCTTCAATTTCAACTTTCCAAGGAGAAGATCAAGATCTTAAGGACTGATAATGGGACTCAATAGGAATCTAATGAGTTACATGACTTTTGTAAAGAGGCTAGGATAAAGAGGGAGACTACTACACCATATACTCCTAAACAAAATAGTGTGGTGGAAAGGAAGAACCGTACGATTGTGGAAGTTGTTCGTGCCATGCTCCATGATCAAAGACTTCCGAAGTTTCTATGGGCCGAAGTTGCAAACATCGCCGTACATGTACAAAACTGATGCCCTCATCAACATTGGGTTCCAAGACTCCTAAAGAAATGTTCACTGGTAAGAAACCTAATGTATCTCATTTTATAATTTTTGGAAGCCCTGTATATTTTCATGTGTCGAAAGAGAAAAGGAATAAATTGGGTGCATATGGAAAGAAAGGAATCTTCGTGGGCTATGGAAAGAAAGAAATCATTCTCAGATGTCGTCAAGTGTCAAGTATGGAAGGATGCTATGACCAAAGAATATGAGTCTATTATGAAGAATGATGTATGGGAAGTAGTTCCCAAACCAGAGGACAACTCAGTTGTCAGTTCTAATTGGCTTTACAAGATAAAGCATGTAGCTGATGGAGTTGCAGAAAAGCATCAGGCTCGTTTTGTTGCTTGTGGCTTCTCCCAGAAGGAAGGTATAGACTATGATGAAATATTTGCACAGGTGTTGTTAGATATACCACCATTCGCTCGATCATAGACCTTGTGGCTTCACAAGGATGTAACCTACATCGATGGATGGCAAGACCGTGTTCTTGCATTGTTATATCAAAGAAGAGGTCTACGTGGACCAACCCGAAGGGTTTGAAATTTATGATCAAAAATCTCATGTATGTGGGTTGAAGAATGTTCTTTGTGGGTTGAAGCAAGCACCCCAAGCATGGTATGAGAGGATCGATAACTACTTGATGAAGCTGGGATTCACTAGGAGTGAAACCAATCCTAACCTTTACTTTAAGGTTGAAGATGAAAAACCTCTCATACTGGTGGTGTATGTGGATGACCTCTTTCTAATAGGTGCAAACCCTCTCATTCACAAATGTAAGAGGGATTTGGTTTCTGAATTTGAAATGAAGGACCTAGGACTGATGCACTATTTCATAGGACTTGAAGTCTAGCAGAAACAAAGGGAAAGTTTCCTATCTCAAGGAAAGTATGTGGTGAAGATATTCGAAAGATTCGGTATGGTACACTACAAGCCTGTTACTACCTCGGTGGAGCTTGACTTTAAGAAGTTAAGCAGTACCATTGTTGGACCTATTTTACAAAATGCCACCGAGTATCATCAACTCATCGAAGCATTAATGTTCTTAGTGAACTCTGATCCAGATTTATGCTTTGCAGTCAACACGTTGAGTCAAAATATGGTTGAACCTCACCACATACATTGCATTGGTGCCAAGAATTTGTTGAGATATCTTCATGGCACAATTACTTATGGGTTAAGATACACTTCGAGAGATATGAGACTACTTGGATACACTAATGTTGATTGATCAGGAAGTGTGGTGGATTGGAAGAGCACTTTCGGCTACTATTTCTCCTTGGGATCTGCTTCGATATCCTGGATGAGTAGGAATTAGAAGTTGGTGGCTTTCAGCACCACTGAGGCAGAGTATATTGCTGCTAGGATGGCCTCCTATGAGGCAATCTAGTTGTGAAAGCTCTTTAATGATGTAGGTTTTAACTCCGTACAGAAATTACCGGCATACGAATTCTAAAACATAGAAAATAAACAATGCAAGATCATAACACATAAAACACATATACATAGAAATTTTCCCACTGGATCCCAAAACTGGGACTACCAACTTTATTTTTCATTATGTTCCTTTCATGTTATAATACATATTTATACATGCCGAAGCATCCAATACCATGGACCGAAAACCATCGCATCCAATACCATGGACTGAAAACCATCACGTCCAATACCATTGACCGAAAATCCATCGCGTCCTAAAAACATGTGCAAAAAATCATTCAAAAAACCATAGGTGGGTCTGCCCAACCTAACATAGGGTCCAAAATCAAAATTTTCCAGGGTGCTGCCCCGGACCCCATAAAGTGGGGTTATGGGTACTGCTCAAACCCCTTGTTAAATACATGGAAAGAATATAATAGAACCAAACATTCTCCCACTTTTTGTTTTCTTTCCACAGGGGGCCACAGGAGAGCTTAGTCTTTTTTCCAACCCTAAAACGCCCATTGTTTCTCTACACCAGGAAAACTTCTCAGAGCTCATAGATTTTGTTAATGCATGTGCAGTATTCTTCAAAGTGTCCATCTTTACCAGCAACACCTTTTTGTCTTCTATCATATCCCTAACAAAGTGATACCGAACATCAATGTCCTTTGTCTTCGAATGATATGTAGGGTTCTTTGCCAAGAAAATTGCACTTTGGCTGTCACAGTCTATCCTTATAGCTTCCTATACTATCCCCATACTTGAACACAATACCTGCAACCAAATTGCTTCCTTGCTTGCATGAGTGGATGCCATGTATTCTGCCTTTATAGTTGATAGTGTCACTACAAATTGTTTCTTACTCATCCAACTGACTGCACCTCTAAATAGGTTCAACACATACCCACTTGTATATCTTCTATGATCCAGATCTCTAGCCCAGTCTGCATCAACAAAGCCATGAATATCTAACACTCTGTCCAGTCTTGGTTTTTCTTGGTAGCATAGAAAATAATCACTAGTGCCATGCAAATACCTGAAAACCCGCTTCACTGCTATCTAATGCTCCTTTCCTGGTTTTTACATAAATTTGCTCAATACTCCCACTGCATGTGCAATGTATGGTCTAGTATAGATCATTTCATACATTAGGCTACCGACCGCACTTGCATATGGAACACAGGACATGTCCTCTTCCTCTTCTTGTGTCTTGGGACATTGTTCATCAGATAACCTCACACCTACAAGAATAGGAACCTTGACTAGTTTACTATCTTGCATATTAAACCTCTACAACATTGTCTAACATACTTCCTTTAGTTTAACCAGAGCTTCCTCTTTGCCCAATCTTTTTTAATTTCCATGCCGAAAATATATTTTGCAGCACCAATATCTTTCATGTTGAATTTGGAGGACAATTGGATCTTCAATTCTTGGATAATTTCTTTATCATTTCCAACCAACAACATATCATCCACATACAAGACTAGATAAATAACACGGTCACCAATTAATTTAAAATACACACACAGTGATCTGCTTTGCTTCTGGTGAAGCCAAGTCCCCGTATAAATGTATCAAATTTTGATACCACATCGTTGGTGACTGTTTTAACCCATACAAAGACTTCTTTAACTTGCATACCAGTTCTTTCTTACCCTTCACTGCAAAGCCTTTAGGTTGCTTCATGTATATTTCCTCTTCCAGATCCCTGTGAAGAAAAGTTGTCTTCACATCCATCTATTCTACCTCAATATTAAAAGTAGCAGCAACTGATAAAAGTAATCTAATCGAAGTTACCTAGGCAACAGGAGAAAAAATATCACCAAAATCAATTCTCGACACATGGGAATAGACTTTTTCTACCAACTGAGCTTTGTATTTCTCCACTTTTCCTTCTGCATTTGTTTTCTTTTTGAACACCCATTTGTTGCCAACGGGTTTCCTTCCAGCCAACAACTCCACCAGATACCAAGGCCCAGTTTTGTGCAAAGATGCCATTTCATCAACCATGGCCTCTTTCTAGAGTTTTCCATCCTCTGAATCTACTGCTTCCTTCATAGTTCTGGGATCATCGTCAGTAATAGATAAAGAAAAATTTGAATAGAAAGCAGATGGACTATAGCTTTTAGGCCGCCTTCTTTCTCGAACTGATCTTCTCACAGCCAGAGTTTGTGGCTCTTCATCTTCTGATTCCTCCTCCGTTGTAGAGTCTGATTTTTCCTCCTTTAGCTCAAACTTTATCTTCTCAGGTTCCTTTCGTTGAACTTCATGTTTAATAACATCTTTCACCTCTCTGAAGACCACATCTCGGTTGTACACAACCTTCCGTGCGACTGGGTTCCAAAGCTTATAACCCTTAAACCATCCTTATACCCAATAAAGATGCACTTTTCAGATTTACTATCCAACTTGGTTCGTTTCTCCTTTGGAACATGTACATATGAATTACATCCAAATACCATCAGATGTGAAAGAGAGGGTTTCTTAGTAGTCCATACTTCTTGTGGAGCATTATCCTCCAATGTTGATGAAGGTGACTTATTGAGCAGGTAACATGCAATATCCACCGCCTCTGCTTAGAAATCTTGTCCTAGCCCGGCACCACTAAGCATGCTTCTTGCCCTTTCCATCAACGTCTTATTCATTCTTTCTGCAACTCCATTTTGTTGAGGTGTATATAGAGTAGTCTTCTGCCGTGATATACCACACTTCTTACAGAATTCTTCAAATTCCTTACTGCAAAACTCTTCACCATTATCTGTCCTCAACACCTTTATCTTCTTCTCTATATGGTTTTCCACCAGAGCTTTAAATTCTTTAAACTTGTCAAAGACTTCATATTTCTTCTTAAGGAAATATATCCATGTATTCCTTTATAATTCATCTATAAATGATACATATTACACAGACTTAATCAGTGATGGAACCTTCACAGGTCCAAACACATCACTGTGCACAAGTTCTAATATCTGTTTCGCCCTATTACTACAAGAGGGGAAACTTTTCCGATTCTGCTTCCCATATACATAATTTTCACATAAATCAAAATCCAGAGGGATATTACTCATACCTTCTACCATAGCTTTACCATAAAGTATCTGAAGGCCCTTTTCTCCAATATGTCCCAGCCTTTGATGCCACAACATGGTATTCTCTCCAGAGACCACTAGACTTTTTGCTCCACTTTCAGGAACCACAAAACTATTGCACCCATCAATAACAGTGCTACCTTGCAGCTTGTACAAAGTTCCAATCCAAACTCCCTGCATCAATACCAGTGCTCCCTAAACCATCTTGTAAGTATCCTTCTCGAACATTGCTTTTACACCTGCATCATCCAACTTGCTAACATAAATCAGATTTCTGGCTAATGCATGAATATGTAGAATACCTGGAAGCATTCTAACCCTTCCAACTTGCAACTTCAACTTTACTTTTCTGCGACCAACGATTCTAGCCTTCCTGTCATCCCCCAAGAAGACATCACCACCATCATATTTCTCATACTCATAGAACCACTGCCTATAGGGAGTGAAGTGAAAGGATGCACCTGAGTCAACAAACCATGCCTCATGATGTACATGTGTACTTGAAGAAGCAAAGTACACATCCCCACCTTCATCTGAGGTGGTTTCCACCTCTACAGAAGGAGCCTCATCAGATCCCTTTCCTTTATCAGGAGCTTAGATTTACAGTCCCTTTTGTAGTGCCCTTCCTTTCCACATTTCCAGCACACCACCTTTACAAGTTTTCTTGGAGATTTAGATCTTCCTTTAGATTTAAATCTCCCACTCAATGACTTATTTTTGTTTCTGTTCTGGGTCTGCTCCCGTACAGACAAGGCATCACCATTTTGGCTCTCCATATTTTTCTGTCTCATCTCCTCTATTAGCAAGGATGAGACTATTTCATCAAAATGCAAGGCAGATGTATTGCTACCTATTGCAATAACCAGACTATCCCACGATTCTGGTAGAGAACAAAACAAAATAATGCACTTATATTCATATGAAATTTTAATACCAACATATGCTAACTGAATTACCATAGTATTAAATGCATTTAGATGCTCTGTCACTAAGTCTCCATCTTTCATCCTCAGGTTATACAGCTTTTTCCGTAGGAACAATTTATTCACCAGAGACCTAGATTGGTACAAAGTCCTTAACTTGACACACAAAGCCTTCGTCGTAGCTTCCCCTGATACATTCAACAATACTAAATCTGAGACACACAATTGTATTGTGCTCTTTGCCTTCCGATCCAACTTCTTCCATTCTTCATTAGACACTCCCATTGGCTTAGAACCTAGATCTACCATGATCTACTGGTCTTTATCCACCAACAGATCCCCCATCTTGAGTTTCCACAACTCAAAACTCTGACCATTAAATTTCTTGATCTCTATCTTTCCACTGCTCCCCTTCTTTCACCACCAGAATCGATCTCGTAGATCTCCTATTGAACAGGGTCTACCACAGGCCCGAGCAAAACCCCTCAGCAATAAAGACATCCCCTTGAAGCCAAAATAGCTCTGATACCAAATGTAGGTTTTAACCCAATATAGAAATTACCTACATACGAATTCTAAAACACATAAAATAAACAATGCAAGATCATAACACATAAAACACATATACACAAAGATTTTCCCACTAGATCCCAAAACCGGGACTACCAGCTTGATTTTTCATTATGTTCCTTTCAATGTTATAATACATATTTATACATGACGAAGCATCCAATACCGTGGACTGAAAACCATCGTATCCAATACCATGGACCAAAAACTATCGTGTTCAATACCATGGACCAAAAACCTATTGCGTCCAAAAAACATGTGCAAAAAATCATGCACAAAACCATAGGTGGGTATACACAAAGCCATAGGTGGCGCTACCCCGAACCCCATAAAATGGGGTTACAGGTACCCCTCAAACCCCCTGTTAACTATGCCAAAAGAATATAACACAACCCAACAAGTGAGCTATTTGGATTTACATTGGATACCACCGTGATTTTATGTGACAACCAACATGGGATTCGTTTATCAAAGAATCACGTATTTCATGATCGCTCCAAGCATATCGATATCAGGTACCACTACATTCAAGATATGGTGCAGCGGGGAGCTATAAGGCTCCAACATATCGATACAGATGAATAGGTCATCGACATTCTGACAAAGCCGCTAGGGAAGGTCAAATTCCCGACTTTTTGAGAATGAGTTGGTGTCGTTCAAATACCCTATGATGAGAGTCCTGTATGATG
>APFE030092082.1:3499-38772 GCA_000404065.3 Pinus taeda
CTGTACCTGGAGCAGACGTCGACTAGACTCACTTGGACTCTCTGGGGGGTTATCTTCACTCGAGACAGTTATACTAGAGAAACTTGTGCCAGTCTGTTTCATTAAGCAGGTTGTCGGGGTAACTGTTCCAACCACCATTTCTGTATTGAATTCTGCGACGTTGGATTTCATCACCAACTAGTGTTTTCGATCCGGAAATATATTGTTTGTGTGTGGTTTGGTCTCCTAGATTTGTTAGGCGTGTGCTTCAAATTGTTTGGTTCTTTAGAGACTTTAGGTGTTTTTCTTGAGATTTTTCTTTATTTTCGTGTGAAGTAATTAGATTAATCGTGGCTAAATTACCGAGACAGTCCCGTCAACTTCGGGGACAGCCTCCCGAATTTACACCAAGTCAGCTGGAAGGGCTGCGAGCCCTTGTCACACCTAGTGAAAGTAGGGTTGGGTCACTAGAGGCCGGAGAGTCTTCGTTGATTGTACATCCTGATTATATAGTGCAAGCAACATAACATATTTCTGAACCGATTTCATTTTCTGAGGTTACTGGTTAAATTGCTGCCACTCCAACTTCAGGATTTGCTTCTCCTATTTCTAGTGGTCCTATTTCACCCAAAGTAGAAACTATTATTACCGAGAATCTTCCTTCTGGACTCATTTCCATTGAAGAAATTGTAAGCTCAAGTCCGGACGAAGGTATAAGCATCCCTGAAAATCAACCAACTATTGAACTTAGGGAGCATGAATCTATTTTCTTTAGTCCCATTAGAGGTGATGCTTGGTATATTTCGTTGACCAATTTCTTAGAAAATCCAGGTCTCGCGTCTTAACCACCTCGATTTCCTTTTCATCCAACACCCAGAGGTTATTATCCTCCCTTGAATATGTTGAGACAGTCATCCTTGTTTATTCAGACGCCAGAAACTTTTTTACATGGCAGTCCTTCTATTTCTCCTGGGTATTAGTCTATATCTGGTACGTTTTCAGAAGCTTCTCCTCGACCCATTGATTATGCCGTATCTCCTGGTCATAATGGAACTAAACCGTTAAGTGTTGAAGAGATTCTTATGATGTCTAGTACTACTCCCTATCCGCAACCTCAACGTAGTTCAATACCGTCTGGGGGGTAGCCACAAGGTACTCCAACACCGCCTGGGGAGCAACCCCAAGGCAGTCCATTACACCTGGGGGCAACCTCAAGGACAATATGTTCCTACGGGACAATATTTTCCTCAAGGTCAACCCCAATACCAATATGTACCTCAAGGTCAACCCCAACATCAATATACACCTCAAGGTCAATACCAGCCTCAAGGTCAGTACCAACCCTAAGGTCAGTACCAACCGCAAGGTCAGTACCAACCCCTACATCAGTACCAACCGCAAGGTCAGTACCAACCCCAAGATCAGTACCAACCTCAGGGTCAATATCAACCTCAAGGTTTTCAACCACCTTCAGGTCAATCATTTGTTCAAGGACCAGGAAATGTACCATATAATTATCAATCTTACACTCAACCTGGTTTTGGTCCTCAATACGTTCAACCTGTTATGGGTCCATACCCCAGAATGAATGTGGTGTGGGATCAAAAGACTCCGCAACCCAGTGTACAGTTGTCATCTCAATCTGGACAATCTTTTGTTTCTGGTTCACCCCAGCAACCTGTCCAGCCTACTACTCAAACTGCTACACCTAGGACAATTCAACAGTCTAGGCCTATTTCGCCATGAACACCATCTCAAATGTCTGCTACAACTGTTGCGGCTTCTGTTCAATCCATTCCACCCATTTATGGAGTATCAGCGGCTCCAATTTCTACTACTCCTGTATCAATTCCTCAGGCCTCTTTACCCCAGTCTGGACCTACAATCCAGACTCCGGTTTCCATGCTTGTAGGAAAACCTAGGCCTAGTATGGTTGTCACAAGTCAACCACAATTTACTTATCAACCATACCAGGGGCAGTACCAATACGGGCCCACTGTGCAGAACCTGGCTTATCAGTATCAACCGTACCTTAGGTATACATATCAACAACCTCAACAACCCCAGTATGGTCTGGTTAATCCTGGTTTTCCAAGAGGACATAATATCCCAAATGCGAATTTGATACCAAGCTATCCTGGATATCCTCCTCCTGGGGCTGGTCTTATGACCCCAAGTTTTCGGGACCTGAACTGTTAGTTAACATTTATAGAAACTTTGGATTTGCCTAACTTGTCGTGCCTTACGAACGATCCCATCAATTATCTTTCGTTTTGGCCGCCAATGCCGAATAAGTTTCCCAGTGATATACCAAAGTTTGAGGGGAGCCAGGAGAAGATCCGTCTAATCATGTGATGACTTACCATCTCTGGTGTGCATCAAATTCCATTATAGATGATTCCATTCATCTTCATCTTTTTCAACGCACTTTGATTGGCCTCGCAGCCAAGTGGTACATTGAGTTGCCACGAGGATCTTTTTATAATTTTAGTTAGTTAGCCACTTCCTTCCTTACTCATTTTCAGCTACCAGTCTGATATGACAATGGCATGGAATTATTAACTTCGTTAAAGCAGTCGACGTCCACTTATATTTCAGATCATATTCATGAATGGCGACGTCGACGTTGTTTAGTGAAAGTTTTTATCCCGGACCAAATTTTGGCAGAATGGTTTGTGAAATCATTATTACCAAAAATAACTGAAGATGTAGCTAAGGCAGGGGTAGTTACAGAAGAGCAATTAATTTCTCAAGCTTAGTACCTTGACTTAGTTTATACGTAGTGAGGTACGTTGCATGAGAAAATCCCCGACCTTCCAAAACAAAATCAAATAACTGCACCTCCCTTAGGGTCTCATGCCGCTGACGGTATGATTGGTACTGTTAATACCAAGAGTAAGAAGAAATCATCCAAAAATTCTTCTCCTATAATAACTTTACCAGATTCCCCTAAGGGAGAGTCTTCACCTGAAATTTCTGTCGATGTTCATGTCGTAGAATCATCCATGACCAAATCAAAATCTAACGGCAAGAAGAAAGGTAAGAAGAAGAACAAGCAGAACTCAAAGGAGAAAACGGATAAACTTGAATCTACTGACAAGAAACGAAAACCTCGATATCCTTGTGTCATCTGCGATGAGGAGCACTTTACGAGGGATTGTTCGCATCGTGCCGAGGTTGCGAAAATCGTCAAAGGTTCACAAACACCCACTATTTTGAAGGATCATTTTCCAAATCAAGACAGTAAAATGATAGGTTCTTCCTCTAGTGCCTCGGAAGAACCCATAATGATGATGTCACATGTAAGGATTGTGACACAATCACAAGATTACGGGAGTAAAAGTCCTCTTGGTGGAAAGGAAGCCGTATCTTCTAATTCCAATCCATCAACCTCAGCTCCGTCTGGTTCCGATCCACTACAGATCGAGAAACCAAATCCTGACTTAGTAATCAAACCACCCGCTAAGGGTATACTTCGAAAGTCAGCTTTCAATCCACATGCGAGAGCTACTCAGAATTATAACATTGTTGAAGATTTAGTTGTTTCACCTTCAGCAATGTCGGCTTTGGAAGTGGTGCAAGCTTGTCCAGCACAACATAAAATGCTACTGTCGGCTATAGGAGCTGTTGATCTTCAGGAATCAAACCTCATAGTCTTCAATTTAGAAAATAGTACACCTCGTCTTCCTCATCAAATGGCTTTCCAGATTCCAGTGTTAGTAAAAAGCAGGACTTGTTTTAGGACTGTGATTGATGAGGGAGCTTCTACGTGTATTATGTCGATACAGTGTTGGAAAGCCCTTGGTTCTCCTACACTTAACCAATCCCCGACAATTCTAAAGGCCTTTGATGGTTGAGGGTTTCATCCTTATGGAATTCTACAGGACTTGCTTATAGGGGTTGAAGGAAAAACCGTTAATCTAGATGTGGAGGTGGTTGATGCCCCTCTAGATTACAACCTTCTTTTGGGTCGTAGCTGGTCTTACGCCATCACTGTTGTTGTTTCATCGGTCTTTCAACTTATTAAGTTCCCACATAATGGAAAGATCATAACAATAGATCAGTTAACTTATTTCTCATCCGACCCATCCTCTGCTGAGAGTATTCAACATGTTGGAAAAACTGCTATCCCTTATAAGGATGTTGGAGTGGGATTAGTTAAAGATTCGGGATTACTTGGAAATTTTTCATTTCCTCCTCCCAACGTACAGTCTCCTTTCGCAACCATTCATATGATTTCGTCAGAATCCATTGTTCTTGACGATCCTTGGATCGTTCCATTCGATTCTGAGGTGGACTCTCTTGGCGATGTTATGCCTTTGAGTCCCTTTAAAGTTGCTTATCAGGCAGTACAGTCGTTTTCCGACTCAAATTCAACCAACCCTGATCTAGTGAACGAGATCAATGGGAAATCACTTTCAATATCAACCTCAGAGTCAACAACATTTTCAAAAACCGTTCACACAGATGAACAAATTTGGGAACTGTTGTCTGTTGATGCATTACCATGGGAAGATCTTCATCATCGGTCTTCGTTTTTACCCGAGATTGATTTTGAAAATGATTTTTCAACCATTTTTACCGCTGAATATGTCAAAGAACCGTAGAATCCATTGAAACATCCTGATTCTGAACAAAATTTAGCCAATATTTCTCGCACTGTTCCTATCGACATTTCAGTCAAACCTGGGATTGTTGAAAGCATTCACATAGGTGCTTCTTGTATAGACACTGAAGTCAACACATATAAAGCCCTATTTCAAGAATTCTGCAACGTGTTTGCCTGGTCCTATGAGGAAATGCCAGGAATTGACCCTTAAATCATTGTTCATGAGATCAAAACCTACCCGGATGCTAAACCCGTCTGGCAACGGTTGCATCAAATACACCCACGAAAAATTGTTGCCATCAAAACCGAAGTTGAGAAACTACTTACAGCATGTTTCATTTATCCAATTCCTTTAACGGATTGGGTATCGAAAATTGTTCCGGTTACTAAAAAACAAGGGAAAATAAGAATATGCATCATTATAGGGATATTAATCGTGCTTGTCCCAAAGACAATTATCCCACGCCCTATATCGATCAAATTATCAATGATTGTGCCGGAAGTGAAATTTTACCCTTTATGGATGGCTTTTCCGGTTACAATAAAATTAACATTCTACCTGCAGATCAATCAAAAACAGCATTCATCTGTCCATGGGGGACATTTTCTTATTGCAGGTTACCTTTTGGACTGAAGAACGATGGGGCAACTTTTCAAAGGGCCATGTCTTATGCATTTCATGACATCAAGCACACTGTGCAGCCCTATCTCGATGATTTACCAGCTCATTCATTACAAAGAGCTGACCATCTCACTCACTTATGAGCCATTTTCATGAGATGTAGGCATTATCGGATTAGGCTGAATCCGCACAAGTGTGTTTTCTGTATCAAAACGGGTCGGTTACTGGGATTTGTTGTATGGAAATCCGGCATTCACGTCGATCCTTCGAAGGTCGAAGCCAACGTCAAGTTACCACCTCCTTCAACTCTTCGCCTACTCCAGAGTTTGCAAGGGAAAGCAAACTTTTTACGTCGTTTCATTCCTAACTACGCCGCAATTACAAAAGGTTTTACCCGGTTGTTGAAACAAAACACTCCATTCTTTTGGGATGAGATCACTGACAAATCTTTTGATGCTCTAAAACATGCGTTGACCCATGTGCCATTATTGCATCCTCCCAACTACAACCAGGATTACTTCTTGTACCTCGCCGCTTCCCATTCCACTATTGGGATGGTTTTAGTTCAACAGGATGAATTCGAAAGTGAACATGTATATATTATCTTAGTCGGACCCTAACTCCCACTGAGTTAAAATATTCACATGTGGAGAAACTGGCCTTAGCTGCAGTCCAAGTTGTTCAACGCTTTCGTCACTACATTTTGTTACGCAAAACCACTGTCATTTCTGACTGTATTGACTAAACAATTGTTGGGGGGCAAGTATTCCAAATGGATTGTTATCCTGCAGGAATTTGACTTGGAATTTGAGAAGGCCAAGTCAAATAAGTCTTTGGTTTTTGTGGAACTAATGTGTGACTTCCCTCGTGCCGATACCGAACATGTGGTGGAAGAATCCATTGCAGATGAATCCTTGTTCCTTATCAGCACCGTTGATCCATGGTACGGAGATATCATTGTCTATCTTCAAACCCAATCTTTTCGGCCCGATACTTCATGATCTCAATGCCGGAAAATACGATTCCAATCCCAACCTTACACTATTATTGGAGATACACTTTATCGTCATGGGGTGGATTCTATTTTCCATCGTTGCCTTACTCATGATGAGGCTGAGAAGCTTCTTAATGATTTCCACTCTGGGGCATGTGGTGGTCATATGTCTGGGTATGCCACAGCCCAAAAGATTTTGCGCGCTGGATATTTTTGGCCGTCCTTATTCAAAGACTATATTACTGTCGTCCCGAAATGCCACAATTTGTAGATACTTGATCGTAAGATGCGTGCTCCTCCTGCTCCTCTCCACCCTATCATTGCCATTGGTCCATTCGCAAAATGGGGTATCGATTTTATTACATGTAACCCTCACTCGGCCGGGGAGCATGCTTATATCATCCTTGTGGTAGATTATTTTACCAAGTGGGCAGGCAATGCCTACATTTTTGGTAGACGGAAAAACTACTATGATTTTCATTTTCAATCATATAATTGCTAGGTTTGGTGTTACCCAAGCGATTATTACTGACCATGGGAGTCATTTTCGAAACATCATGATGACCGAACTTACAGATCAGCTTGGCCTGCGTCACGGTAGTTCCACTCCATATTACCCACAGGAAAATGGTCTAGTTGAAGCAGTCAACAAAGTTCTAATCACCATGATCCAACAAATCATTGGGATTCATTGGTCAAATTGGCACAACATGTTATTTTCAGCGCTTTGGGCGTAGCGAACCTTAGTCAAAACATCAACAGGTTTTACTCCCTTTCAACTGGTTTACGGTTTAGAGGCAGTATTGCCCATTGAATGCAAAATCCCGTCATTACAAATTTTTGTGAAATTATTACCAGCCACTTCCGAAGAGGAAAAACGTTTATTATACTTAGCTCAATTAGATGAGAATCGATGCAATGCTGCATTAGCTGTCGAAACTCATGCCAAACGGATCAAAGCTTAGTATGATCGGAATGTTACAGCTCGCAATTTTTCGGAAGGTGACCTAGTTTTACTTTACGACCAAGCAAACGACAAGCTAGGGGCTGGTAAATTTGTACCCATGTGGCATGGTCCATATATTGTCAAGCGGAAGCTGGCAAAAGGGGCCTATGAGCTAGAATATTTTGACAGTGTCTCTTTAGGTAAACCTAGGAATGGGCTTTATTTAAAGCGATATTATGCTTAAACGGATAGTGTGAGATTTCATTAGATTAGTTTTTTCTAAGTTGGTGTGTTCGTAGATTAAAGATGCGTGCTTTACTTTAGAGATTGTTTTTTATTAGTCCTGCTTATCTTGATTTTACTCTTGATATTGCAGATGTCGACGCCTCTCCAAACAAACATCGGTTTCGCTGATGGCGCTTGTCGTAGTACACGGAACATCTCTTCCGCAGCCTGGGTTATCTATTCACCCTCTGACGAGTTAGTATCTATGCACGGGGTAAGTCTCGGTCAAACAACGAACAACATTGCAGAATACAGTGCAGTGATTGAATTATTATCTGAATCTATCTCATTTGGAATTTGAAGTTTGATTTTTAGTTTAGATTCAGAACTCGTGGTATTACAGCTTAATCGAGTTTATGCCATTAGAAATCCAGTATTATTACGATTATTTTTGAGAGTCCATCTCTTGGAACGAGAATTTTATTACATAGAATATCAGCACATTCCAAGATATTTAAATACATTAGCAGATTCAATTGCTTCTTGAATGTTAAATAAAAATTTGCATTAAATCAAAACAGTAAATTTAAAAACATCTCATAAACATGTTTTGCAAGATAACCATAGTAATAGCATAGCATAGCATAAGAGTGTGTCAAAATATACATCGTCCTCGATCATAGGTTAAAAAACACCTTATGATCAGCAAAAATAATAGTATCAAAAGTCTAAAAATGGGTCTACAAAGCAATCATCCTATCACTGGTGATGATCCCGATAAGACACCACTGCTCGGGCCACCCTACAAAGGAACCTCCTAAAAGTTCCTGGGACCCCAATCACATAGCGCTGAAGCCGAAGTGGAATGTCATCTATGCTCGTCTCCGGAATATCTGCGGTCAAGCGCTCTAGATGGCTCTCCAACTCAGCCAAGGTCTCTGTTGTCTGGTCCTGTGGGGCTGGTGCTGCGACAGCTGGTTGTCTCCGATCATAGGGCTGGAGAGCGGCTGGTCTCCGTGGACCCACATCTGCATTTAAAACTTTTACTATTATTTTTGGGACGATTGTTAAAAATACAAAAACATACATATAAAATTAAAATGTTGAAAAACAATTTTTACCTCTGTCATCCCATTGCTCTCCTGGTGGAAGAGTCATGTCAGGATCGCCGCGATAATCCATCCCAACATATGGAAAATCCTGAATAATAAATCGTTGGTTCTCTAACCAATGGAAATACTCTGGGGTGAATTGAACAATCTCAGTACCCTCATCTGGATGGCGGGCCATAACTGCAACCCATCGCATAACCGGAGGATCTCGGGGAAGTCCAGCCTCAACAGTGAGTTGTTGTGGAACCAGCATCGATACCCTCTCTAGGGCAAATCTGACAACTAAATAACCATAACCAAAGTTCTTTAGCTGCCCAGGCTTCGCCCTAGTCAATTGGCCCTTCACATTGGCCAATACAGCATCGCACTAGTTGAAAATGGTGCCTCGGAAGTAGTCCACTACCATGCGCATCTGGGAACCTGTAACTAGATGCAATGTTGCGCTCCTGCAGAGTTTGGTAACAGCAAAAGAAATCACCTTCAGTTTAGGGTGGGAGATGGTTTTCACATTATTCGTTTGTCCAGATCCTGGTTATTACAGAACTCTAGTTGGAGACTAGCGACAGATTGGCCACCTGGCCTAAATCCGAACAGAGATAATTGCTCACCTCTCTTGGGCAAGCCAGTCAAAAAGTATATGTCATCTGGCTCGATTTCGAGCCGGTTGCCACCAATAATGAAGCACTGGTCCTGAATGCTCCACCTGTTCACCAGCCATTGTAAAAAGTCTACCTGTGCCCTCATGCCAAGTATGGTCCAAAATTTGAAAAGCCCGCATGCTCTCAATGCCTGTAATGACGGCGGATGGAGTAATGCAGCCTGATCCATGTCCTCATGCTCTCTTTCCTGCCAAACAAGCATATTGTGTACCTACATTACAAAATAGGTGGATTAGAATTTTCATTCCAAAGTTCTATGGGTCAAAAATGGAAAAACTAGGGTTCAAAATCTGCATTCCGCGAGGTTCGCACCCATCCCTTTAGAGACAGTGCGTAGGTGCGCACTTCTCCTTAAGGCAAGGTGCAGCACCCCAACTTTTCTATGTGCATAGAAAAGTCGGAGTGCGCAGGGGCCACATGGCGCCCCTGCGCAACCACTGCGGGCGATTTTTTGCCCTAATTTTCCTCCAAAAATCAAAATCTAAACTCTAAAACGAAATTTCAAACGGATGAAACACAAGTCAGGGACATTGTGGATTACCTAGAGAAGACGGTTCTCGATTCCAGCGGTTGGATTTTGCGTAATCTCCACGGGATTTTTTTTACCAAAAGCTCTTACTTTTTACTCCAAAGGTAAACGGTAAAAATGAACTTGTAAAAGCCCTTTTTATAAGATTTTTTGAATAAATAAATTAAAATTTATTTATTTTTTACTTTGAAAAGGTCATTTTTGGTGTATTTTTATTATTTTTAAACATATATGAGTAATGTTTGCAGTTTTTGTGCAGAATATTTGGAATTCAGGTGAAATTGATCATTTTCAACAAAAAACACATAGGAGTCCTCTTTAAGCTCTTTTCTGACTCATAAAAAATGAAAATATTGCCGAGTGTTTCTTTGTAGACTCCTTAAAATGGAATTACAAAGATGGTCCTTTACAGCTCTTTTCCGACTGTACAGACATGAAAAGATTGCCGGACTTTTGTCGTTTCAAGTTCGATATTGGTAATAAAATGACATGTTTTCGATCGCTTTTTTACTTTTTTTCAGATTGAAGGCACTAATTACGAAAAGTACTCCTTGATCGTAATGATCAAGCGGTTCTCTCAAGTATTATTTTATACTTTTTCGGGCTTGGGAGACACAAATTTACGAAAAAGGACAACCGTGGAGTTTTCTTAAGTTTTTCTTCTGACTCCCTAAAATTGAAAAACACCAAGTTTCTCCTAAACTGGACTCGTTTAAATTTCACAGTAAAGGGCCTGTTCAATTACAAACAGGAACGGACCACTCCTTCTTAGGGTTCGAATCTAAACTAAGTTGGACTCATCCGAAGGATGAGCTTATAACCAAGAAAATGTTATCCTCCTCAAGCTTGTCAAAAATAAAGAGGTACTTGCCAGAAATGGTGGGGGAAAAAGAAAAAAATGAACCTGTTTGTTGTACTTTGTGTTTGAAATAACTTTCCATCACTCTTGAACACGACACTTTTATCCACCTGGGTTGGGAAATCCTTTACCTAACAGTTAACCAAACCACTTTGAAAGTCTTTAGCCAGTTTCCGGGTATTAACTTTGGGTCAACTGTCACCAAGCCATCTACTATGTCATTACGTGTTCAAGAGGTATGTGCAAATAAACCATTCACCTGCAAAATATTTGTCATCCATCATTGACCATCCCTGAGTTAGATCTTGCTAAATAAATTTCTTGAAACTTAATCTATGATTTCGTGTTATGGGCTTACCTATGACGGATCGCTTTCTATCGACTCCAACTCATTATCTAGAAAGATGATCTAGAAAGCGTCAGTACCTTGGAATTTACATGCCTCAATGGTAGGTTTCTCGCCTTTGACGACAAGTTGCATCATTGACCTTGAATCAACGGATTCCATGACATGTTCAACATCGACTCATTCATTCACATTTCATGGATTGTACTGAGTACTTTGAGGGCCATTGACACTACTGTTGGTTCCTCTCACACTTGTTAACAGTTTACATCATTGACTAGTAATCAAGTGGTTTCTCCCATGTTCGACTTCGACATATTTATTCACATGGGTAGAATCGTACTAGTTCAGGAAGTAGAAATGAAGACCCTGGATCTAGTTTCCACCATCCAGGCTGCGAGGAATTTTGTTATCATTATATAGTGGACTATTCATAAATAGATGGTTGCGCCCATACTGTGTCCATATGTTCCTACTTGTGATGTAATAAAAAATCATTCCTGTCTCAGAGCAGTTTTAGATAGTCCTTAGTCAGTTTTGATCTGAGTATGGGAATGCCTACCTCAGCGATGATATGTTCACATATATATATTTTTGCATTGAATGTTTTTACAGGTTCGACCGGGGTATCCACAGGAAGATCCTTGAAACGATAAAGTCCTTCACTCTTCTTAGATGATCAAAAACCATCCTCATCTACTACAGACTTCGCACTTTAGGGGGAAATCTGTTACACAAAAAATTGTCACCATGACTTTCTACAGTTTGTATGAGTCCATCAACACTGATACATACCTCCTTTGCAAGTCTTAAACCTCAGCTCTTCATGTCAAGCCTTGAAAATGGGATGAAGACCTTAAAAATATCTCAAATCCTAGTTTCGCACTTTCTCCTAGAATTGCCTACGGTGCCGCACCTAATGATCATGTTTCCTGCAAACCTGACCGCTCTGTATATTGAGTAATGGGTGTGAACCCATCTAAAAGTTAAAAAGGCGTGAGTTCATTCTTAAAAACTCATCTTGGGTCACTTCTAGACACTTCTAGAAGGAATATTATGCTGGCAAGTCCACTCCACCTTGGTTCATCCATTCCATAACTAAGGGAGCTAACTCCATGATATGAGGTGTTTATCCCATTGAAGGAGGAACTTATCCCTTCAATGGTGGACCTGTAACTTCCTCCATTTGCACTATAAATTCAGGCATTGGGCTGGTTGTAGGGGAGGTTGAAAGGTGAAGATTCTTGAGGGTAAATGCTACTGGAAATTAGACTTACTTTTTGAGCTTGTGAGAGGAGAGATCACATACCTTTCATGTCATTTGGGAAGTGAGTGAGGCTTGTCAAAGTAGAGGAGACTCCTACTAGACCCTGGAAAGAACTTGTGCAACATCAAGGCAAAGGTTGTAAGGTTCTTTTATTCATAAAGTTAATACAATCAAGTTTGTTTTTCTCAATGAACTGTCTCTAATGGTTTATTTTATGAGATCCTTGATCTTCATAATGAACATGTATTATTATAATGTCTATGCAGGTATGCTTTGATGTGTGTTTGTTTGTGCATGCAGGTTATTGAAAAGGAACTGCTTGAAGCTGTTGGAATAAAGCTTCCACAAAGAAGTGTTGGACCGAGGTAGGGTTTGTTACACCTCTTAGTTTTCATTTATGAATTGAAACATGTTTAGAGAAAAGTAGATTTGTTTGTGCTCTTTTTTGCTAGATATCATTCGATACTAGGGAGATCGGTCTTGTCCGCAACAACGATTTATCCGGCCAACAAATTGGTGACTCTGTTGGGGACTGGTTTGGTTTGGTTTTTTATTTGTCTTTGCTTTGACTTGAGAAACTTGAGTTTTGGTTTCTGATTTTGCCTTGATGTGTGTGAGTTTGTTTACTTGTTAGATCCTGGTTTGATTTTTATTTTTCGAAATTTTGGAAGAGGACAGCACCTTCTGCGTTAGGTACAATGCGGACTTGTCCACACTGTTACAGTGTAACACAGAGCGGCACCACACCTGGTTCTACTGGGGGCCTGCGGACCCTGTCAAAAGTTTGAAAAACCTAAGATCCATCCACCCAGTTAGGTTTAGTTTTTGTCCATAGCTGTTAGTATATTCCCAGACCTACACTTCTCTTGACAAAAGTTCCTTGTGAGTTAGTTTTCATTGGCATTCTCGTTTGAAGTGATTTTCTAGAAGTTTTGCCTGTTGGATTGATTTTTTGTTTGGTATTCGTAGTAGCTCAGAGATCAGAAGCCTTAGAGCCTTAGATCACCCTGGTCTCTCTGGTCTTCTTGCTGAGTTTGACTAGTTCATGAAATCTATCCTTGAAGAGAGCTAGATCCCATTTGTCTCTTTTGCAAAACTTTGATTAAACTTGATTGAAAGTTTCGATTTTCATTTTTTATTAAAACATAATTGGGTGTTTGTGATTAGTTTGTTGAGCTAAAAAAATTGATCCTTAGTTAGCTGAAAGACTAAGTTAAGCATCCCCAAAATCATTTCAAGTTTCTTTTCAATCCATTTTTCGTTTAGATCTCAAAAGTAGATTATAGTTTTGTGTTTTTCATAGAAATTATAGAAGCTCATTGAAAAGTTTGTTTTCATAGTTTTTAGAGTTTTTCTAGAAATCTTAAAATCTCTCTTAAAAGAATTGTTTGTTCTTTTAGTTTTTGATTGTTGAAAAGCAAAGGGATTTTCCGTGAGTGTGATTAATAGTCTCATTTTTAAAAAAATTTTGAAAAGACAAAAAGTTTTCCTTTTAGTTGTATGTTAAGCGAAAGATTTGATTTTAAAAGCATTGCATTTTCAACTCTTCCTTAGTTAAAAATGAATTGAAAATGAAAATGAATTGTTATCATCTTAGGTGCATTTTTTTTTGTGTTTTGGAGTCAAGTCTTCACACCATAAAGTTTCATCTCTGCACCCATTGAATTAAGAAACAAACAATAAAATTAACGCTTAATTAAAATCCATCTAGAAATCTTTTTATTTTTTAGGGCTCTTTTCACCAACATAGCTTAGGCTAGTATCTTGGAGTAGGGAGTAATTAACTCTCCAAGATAGTTTAAACAAACAAGTAGTCGATCTTGCGGTAGGGAGAAATTCCAATTGTTACATCTATGCTTTGGGAAAGCTCCTCTTAAAGGAGAAGCACGAGATCATATCCAAACCAGTGTGAGAATCAATCCTTCCTCATTGGGAATGATAGAAGATATTCATGTATTAAAAACGGTAAACCTTAGATTTACCATTGTCGAGGAGCCTGGTGTCACTTGTTGGTAAACTTTGGATTATGTCAAGGAGCCTTCAAGGGAATTGAGCTTGTTACTCTGCCCTTGCGTGTGTATCAGGTCGTAGATTGTTCCCCCAGGTATATTTTTTTCTGTTGGTGACCTTAGTGGCCATAATCTTTAGGATTCTTTCCTATGTGATAGTGGAGGGAAGATCCCACTGTACCTGGAGCAGACGTCGACTAGACTCACTTGGACTCTCTGGGGGTTTATCTTCACTCGAGACGGTTATAGTGGAGAAACTTGTACCAATCTGTTTCATTAAGTAGGTTGTCGGGGTAACTGTTCCAACCTCCATTTCTGTATTGAATTCTACGACGTTGGATTTCATCACCAACTAGTGTTTTCGATCCGGAAAGATACTATTTGTGTGTGGTTTGATCTCCTAGATTTATTAGGCATGTGCTTCAAATTGTTTGGTTCTTTAGAGACTTTAGGTGGTTTTCTTGAGATTTTCTTTGTTTTCCTGTGAATTAATTAAATAATTAATCATGGCTGAATTACCGAGACAATCCCGTCAACTTCGGGGGTAGCCTCCCGAATTTACACCAAGTCAACTTGAAGGGTTGCGAGCTCTTGTCACACCTAGTGAAAGTAGAGTTGGGTCATCGGAGGCCAGAGAGTCTTCGTTAATCATACATCCTGATCATCTAGTTCAAGTAACAGACCATATTTCTGAACTGATCTCATTTTCCGAGGTTACTGGTAGTATCACTCCTACTAGTTCATTAGCCGAAGAACCTGAAATCTCTGAACCTGAGACTGAACCTGCTGCTACTCCATCTTCGGGATTTGCTTCTTCCGCTTCTAATGGTCCTAGTTCACCAAGGGTAGAAAATATCATTACCCAGAATCTTCCTTCTGGACTTATTTTCGTAGAAGAAATTGTAAGTTCGAGTTCAAATGAAGGTATAAGCATCCCTGAAAATCAACCAACTATCGAACTTAGGGAGCGTGAATCCATTTTCTACAGTCCCATTAGAGGTGATTCTTGGTATATTTCGTTGACCAATTTTTTAGAAAATCCAAGTCTCTCGTCTTCACCACCTCGATTTCCTTTCCATCCAACACCTAGAGGTTATTATCCTCCTTTGAATATGTCGAGACATTCATCCTTGTTTTCTCAGATGCCAGAAACTTTTTTACATGGCGGTCCTTCTGTTCCTCCTGGGTACCAGTCTTTATCTGGTATATTTTCAGGAGCATCTCCTCAACCCATCGAATATGTAGTATCTCCTGATAATAGTGGAACTAAACTGTTAAGTGTCGAAGAGATTCTTATGATGTCTGGTACTACTCCTAATCCGCAACCTCAAGGTAGTTCGATACTGCCTAGGGGGCAGCCGCAAGGTACTCAAATACCGCCTGGGGGGCAACCTCAAGGTATTCCATTACCGCCTGGGGGGAAACCTCAAGGATAGTATATCCCTACAGGACAGTATTTTCCTCAAGGTCAACCCCAGTACCAATATGTACCTCAAGGTCAACCCCAGTATCAATATGTGCCTCAAGGTCAGTACTAGCCTCAAGGTCAGTACCAACCTCAAGGTCAGTACCAACGTCAAGGTCAGTACCAACCTCAAGGTCAATACCAACCTCAAGGTTTCCAACCACCTTCAGGTCAATCATTTGTTCAAGGACTGGGAAACGTACCGTATAATTATCAACCTTAAACTCAACCTAGTTTTGGTCTTCAATATGCTCAACCTGTTATGGGTCCATACTCCGAAATGAACGTGGTGTGGGATCAACAGACTCCGCAACCCAGTGTGCAGTTTTCATCTCAATCTGGACAGTCTTTGATTTCTGGTTCACCCTACTACTCAAACTTCTACACCTGGGGTAGCTCATCAGTATGGGCCTAGTTCACGTCAAACTTCGTCCCAAACGTCTACTGCAACTACTGCAACCTCTATTCAATCCACCCCACCTATTTCTGGAGTATCAGTAGCTCCAGTTTCTACTGCTCCTGTATCAACTCCTCAGGCCTCTTTACCTCAGTCCGGACCTACAATCCAGACTCCGGTTTCGATGCCTGTAGGAAAACCTGGGCCTAGTACGGTTGTCACAAGTCAACCCCAATTCGGCCTTGCTGTACAGAACCCGGCTATCAGTATCAACCGTACCCTCGGTATACTTATCAACAACCTCAACAACCCCAGTATGGTCTGGTTAATCCTGGTTTTCTAGGAGGATATAATATCCCAAATGCAAATCCGATACCAAGTTATCCTGGATATCCTCCTCCTGGGGCTGGTCTTCTAACCCCAAGTTTTCGAGATCCGAACCGTTAGTTACCATTTATAGCAACTTTGGATTTGCCTGAATTGTCGCGCCTTACAAACGATCCCATTAATTATCTTCTGTTTTGGCCGCCAATGCCGAATATGTTGCCCAGTGATATACCAATGTTTGAGGGGAAGTCAGGAGAAGATTCGTCTAATCATGTGATGACTTACCATCTCTGGTGTGCATCGAATTCCATTATAGATGATTCAATTCATCTTCGTCTTTTTCAACGCACTTTGATTGGCCTTGTAGCCAAGTGGTACATTGAGTTTCCACGAGGCTCTTTTTACAATTTTAGTCAGTTAGCCACTTCCTTCCTTACTCATTTTCAATTGCTAGTCTGATATGACAACGGAACGGAATTATTAACTTCATTAAAATAGTCGACGTCCACATATATTTTAGACCATATTCATGAATGGCGACGTCGACGTCGTTTAGTGAAAGTTTTTATCCCAGACCAAATTTTGGCAGAATGGTTTGTAAAATCGATATTACCTAAAATAACTGAAGATGTAGCCAAGGCAGGAGTAGTTACCAAAGAGAAAGTAATTGCTCAAGCTTAGTACCTTGAATTAGTTTATATGCAGTCAGGTACTTTACATGAGAAAATCCCCGACCTTCCGAAACAAAATCAAATAACTGCACCTCCCTCAGGATCTCATGCCGTTGATGGTATGATTGGTACTGTTAATACCAAGAGTAAGAAGAAATCCTCCAAGAATTCTTCTCCTATTATAACTTTACGAGATTCCCCAAAGGGAGAGTCTTCAACTGAAATTTCTACCGATGTCCATGTTGTAGAATCATCTACGACCAAATCAAAATCTAATGGTAAGAAGAAAGGCAAGAAGAAGAATAAGAAAAACTCGAAGGAGAAATCCGATAAACCTGAATCTACTGACGAGAAATGTAAACCTCATTATCCTTGTCTCATCTGTGATGAGGAGCATTTTACAAGAGATTGTCCACATCATGCCGAGGTTGCAAAAATCGTCAAAGGTTCACAAACACCGGCTGTTTTGAAGGATCCTTTTTCGAGTCAAGACAGTAAGATGATAGGTTCTTCCTCTAGTGCCTCGGAAGAGCCCATAATGATGATGTCACATGTAAGGATTGCGACATGATCCGAAGATTATGGAAGTAAGAGTCCCATTGGTGGTAAGGAAGCAGAATATTCTAATTCCAATCCATCAACCTCAGCTCCGTCTGGTTCCGATCCACTTCAGATCGAGAAACCAAATCTTGAATTAGTAATCAAACCGCCCGCTAAGGGTATACTTTGAAAGTCAGCTTTCAATCCACATGCCACAGCTGCTCAGAACTATAACATTGTTGAAGATTTAGCTGTTTCCCCTTCAGCAATGTCGGCTTTGGAGGTGCTACAATCTTGTCCAGCACAGCGTAAAATGCTATTGTCGGCTATAGGAGCTGTTGATCTTCAGGACTCAAACCTCATAGCCTTCAATTTAGAAAATAGTACACCTCGTCTACCTCATCAAATGGCTTTCCAGATTCCAATGTGAGTCACAAACAGACCTTGCTTTAGGACTGTGATTGATGAGGGAGCTTCAGCGTGTATTATGTCGATACAGTGTTGGAAAACCCTTGGTTCTCCTACACTTAATCAATACTCAATGATTCTGAAGGCCTTTGATGTCCGAGGGTTTCATCCTTATGGTATTTTGCAGGACTTACCTATAGGGGTAGAAGGAAAAAATGTTAATCTAGATGTGGAGGTGGTTGATGCCCCTCTAGATTACAAGCTTCTTTTGGGTCGTAGCTGGTCTTACGCCATGATTGTTGTTGTTTCATCGGTCTTTCAGCTTATTAATTTTCCACATAATGGAAAGATCATTACAATAGATCAGTTAACTTACTTTTCGTCCGACCCATCCTCTGCTTAGAGTATTCAACATGTTGGTAAAACTGTTATCCCTTATAAGGATGTTGGGGTAGGATTAGTTAAAGATTCGGGTTTACTCAGAACTTTTTCATTTCCTCCTCCCAACGTATAGTATCCTTTCGCGACTATTCATATGATTTCATCAAAATCCATTGTTCTTGACGATCCTTGGATCGTTCCATTCGATGTCGAGGTGGACTCTCTTGGTGATGCCATGCCTTTGAGTCCCTTTGAAGTTGCTTATCAGGTTGTACAGTCGTTTTTTGACTCAAGTTCAACCAATATTGATCTAGTGAATGAGATCCATGGAAAATCACTTTCAATCTCAACCTCAGATTCAACAACTTTTTCTGAAACTGTTCAAACCGATGAACAAATTCGGGAACTGTTGTCTGTTGATGCGTTACCATGGGAAGATCTTCATTATCGATCTTCATTTTTAACTGAGATTGATCATTTTGAAAATGATTTTTCATCTATTTTTACCACTGAATATGTCAAAGAACTGCAGAATCTGTTGAAACATCCTGATTCTAAACAAAATTTAGCCAATATTTCTCGAACGGTTCCTATCAACATTTCAATCAAACCTGGAATTGTTGAAAACATTCACATAGGTGCTTCTTGTACTAACACTAAAGTCAACACATATAAAGCAGTATTTCAAGAATTCCGTGACGTGTTTGCCTTGTCCTATGAGGAAATGCGAGGAATTGATCCTTCAATCATTGTTCATGAGATCAAAACCTACCCAAATGCTAAACCCGTCCGGCAACGTTTGCGTCAGATACACCCACTAAAAGTTGTTGCCATCAAAGTAGAATTTGAGAAATCACTTAAAGCAGGTTTCATTTATCCAATTCCTTTGACAGATTGGGTATTGAATATTGTTCCGGTTACTAAAAAACAAGGGACAATAAGAATATGTATTGACTATAGGGATATTAATTGTGCTTGTCCCAAGGACAATTATCCCACACCCTATATCGATCAAATTATCGATGATTGTGCCGGCAGTGAAATTTTCTCCTTTATGGATGGCTTTTCCGGTTACAATAAAATTAACATTCTACCTGCCGATCAACCAAAAATGGCATTCATCTGTCCATGGGGGACATTTTCTTATTGCAAGTTACCTTTTGGATTGAAGAACGCCGGAGCAACTTTTCAAAGGGCTATGTCTTATGCGTTTCATGACATCAAGCACATTGTGTAGCCTTATCTTGATGATTTACCAGCCCATTCGTTACGTAGAGCCGACCATCTCACTCATTTACGAGCAATTTTTATGAGATGTAGGCATTATCGGATTAGGCTGAATCCGCACAAGTGTGTTTTCTGTATAGAAATGGGCCGTTTACTGGGATTTATTGTATCCAAAGTCGGCATTCGTGTCGATCCTTCGAAGGTCAAAGCCATCGTCAAGTTACCACCTCCTTCGACTCTTCGCCTACTCCAGAGTCTGCAAGGGAAAGCAAACTTTTTACGTCGTTTCATTCCTAACTACACTTAGATTACAAAAGGTTTCACCCAGTTGTTGAAACAGAACACTCCACTCTTTTTGGACGAGATAGCTGACAAATCTTTCGATGCACTTAAAAAAGCGTTGACCCATGCGCCATTATTGCATCCTCCCAACTACAACCAGGATTACTTCATGTACCTCGCCACTTCCCATTCCACCATTGGGATAGTTTTAGTTCAATAGGATGAATTCGAAAGTGAACATGTGATCTATTATCTTAGTCGGACTCTAACTCCAACTAAGTTAAAATATTCACATGTGCAGAAACGGGCCTTAGCTGCAGTCCAAGCTGTTCAGCGATTTTGTCATTACATTTTGTTACACAAAACCACTGTCATCTCTGACTGTAACCCTATGCAATACATTTTGACTAAATAATTGCTTGGGGGCAAGTATTCCAAATGGATTGTCATCCTGCAGGAATTTGACTTGGCATTTGAGAAGGCCAAGTCAAAGAAGTCTTTGGTTTTTGCGGAATTGATGTGTGACTTCCCTCGTGCTGATACCGAACATGTGGCAGAAGAACCCATTGCGGATGAATCCTTGTTCCTTATCAGCACTGTTGATCCATGGTTTGGAGATATCATTTTCTATCTCTAGACCCAATCTTTTCAGCCAGACCTTTCACAATCTCAGCATTGGAAAATACGTTTCCAATGCCAACCTTACACTATTATTGGAGATACTCTTTATCGTCGTGGGGTGGATTCTATTTTCTGTCGTTGTCTTACTGATGACGAGGCTGAAAAGGTTCTTAATGACTGTCACTCTAGAGCATGTGGCGGTCATATGTCTAGGTATGCCACAGCCCAAAAGATTTTGCACGCTGGCTATTTCTGGTCGTCCTTATTCAAAGATTGTATCACTACAGTCTAGAAATGCCACAATTGCCAAATTTTGATCGTAAGATACGCGCTCCACCTGCTCATCTCCACCCTATCATTGCCGTTGGTCCATTCGCAAAATGGGGTATCGATTTTATTACATGTAACCCTCACTCGGCCAAGGGGCATGCATATATCATCCTTGCAGTAGATTATTTTACCAAGTGGGCCAAGGAGTTGCCTACATTTTCGGCAGACGGCAAAACTGCTGCGATTTTCATTTTCAATCATATAATTGCTAGGTTTGGTGTTCCTCAAGCGATTATCACTGACCGTGGGAGTCATTTTTGAAACATCATGATGACTGTCCTTACAGATCAGCTTGGCCTGCGTCACGATAGTTCCACTCCATATTACCCACAGGCAAATGGTTTGGTTGAAGCAATCAACAAAGTTTTAGTCACCATGATCCGATGAATCATTGGGATTCATAGGTCGAATTGGCATAACATGTTATTTTGAGCGCTTTGGGCGTATCGAACCTTAGTCAAAACATCAACAGGTTTTACTCCTTTTCAACTGGTTTATAGTTTAGAGGTAGTATTACCCATTGAATGCAAAATCCCGTCATTACAAATTGTCGTTCAATTATTACCAGCCACTTCCGAAGAGGAAAAAGGTTTATTATACTTAGCTCAATTAGATGAGAATCTACGTAATGCTGCATTAGCTATCGAAACTCATGCCAAAAGAATTAAAGCTCAGTATGATCGAAATGTTACACCCCACAATTTGTTAGAAGGAGACCTAGTCTTATTTTACGATCAAGTAAACGATAAGCTAGGGGCTGGCAAATTTGTACCCATGTGGCATGGTCTGTATATTGTCAAGCGAAGGCTGGCAAAAGGGGCCTATGAGTTAGAAGATTTTAACGGTGTCTCTTTAGGTAATCCTAGGAATGGACTTTATCTAAAGCGATATTATGCTTAAAAGATTAGTGTGGATATTTTCTAGACTAGTTTCTTTCTAAGTTTGGTGTGTTTTTAGATTAGAAAAGCGTGCTTTACTTCAAAGAGTGTTTTTCATTGTTATTCCTGCTTATCTTGATTTTACTCTTGATATTACAGATGTCGACGTCTCTCCAAACATACATTGGTTTTACTGATGGCGCTTGTTGTAGTACACAGAACATCTCTTCCACAGCTTTGGTTATCTATTCGCCCTCTGACGAGTTAGTATTATGCATGGGGTAAGCCTCGGTCAAACAACGAACAACATTGCAGAATACAGTGCAGTGATTGAGTTATTATCTGAATCAATTTCATTTGTAATTCAGAGTTTGATTGTTAATTTAGATTCAGAACTCGTTGTATTACAACTTAATACAGTTTATGCCATTAGAAACTTAGTGTTATTATGATTATTTTTGAGAGTCCGTCTCTTGGAATGAGAGTTTGATTACATCGAATATCAACACATTCCAAGATATTTAAATACATTAGCAGATGCAGTTGCTTCTCGAATGTTAAATAGACATATGCATTAAATCAAACAGTAAATTTAAAAACATCGCATAACATGTTTTGCAAGATAACCAAAAATAGTAATATAGCATAGCATAAGAGTGTGTCAAAATATACATCGTCTTCAATCATAGGTTGAAAAACACCTTATGATCGGCAAAAATGATAGCATAAAAAGTCCAAAAATGATTCTACAAGGTAATCATCCTATCACTAGTGATGATCACGATAAGACACCACTGCTCGGGCCACCCTACAAAGGAACCTCCTAAAAGGTCCTGGGACCCCAATCACATAGCGCTGAAGTCTAAGAGGAATGTCATCTATGCTGGTCTCCGGAATATCTACGGTCAAGTGCTCTAGATGGCTCTCCAATTCGTCCAAGGTCTCTGCTGATTGATCCTGTGAGGCCGGTGTTGTGGCAGCTGGTTGTCTTCGATCATAGGGCTGGAGAGCGGTTGGTCGTCGTGGACCCACATCTGCATTTAAAATGTTTTACTATTAGTTTTGGGACGATTTAAAAACCAAATATATATATATATATATATATATATATATATATATATATATTATAATATATATATATATATATATATAATGTTGAAAACAATTTTACCTCTATCATCCCATTGATCTCCTGGTGGAAGAGCCATGTCAGGATCACCACGATAATCCATCCCAGCGTATGGAAAATCCTGAATCACAAAGAGTTGGTTCTCTAACCAACAGAAATACTCTGGTGTGAATCGAACAACCTCAGTACCCTCCTCAGGATGGCAGGCCATGACTGCAACCCATCGCATAACCCTAGGATCTCGGGGAAGTGCAGCCTCAACAGTAAGTTGTTGTGGAACCACCATAGGTACCCTCTCTAGGGCAAAGCTAACAACTAAATAACCATATCCAAAGTTCTTTAGCTGTCCATTCTTCGCCCTAGTCAATTGGCCCTTCACATTGACCAATACAGCATCGCACCAATTGAAGATGGTGCCTCGGAAGCAGTCTACTGCCATGCGCATCTGGGAACTTGTAGCTAGATGCAATGTTGCACTCCTGCAGAGTCTGGTAATAGTAAATGCGATCACCTTTAGTTGAGGACGGGAGATGGTTTTAACATTTATTCGTTTTTCCAAAGTCTGGTTATTACAAAACTTTAGTCGGAGACTAGCGACAGATTGGCCACCTGGCCTAGATCTGAACAGAGATAATTTCGCGCCTCTCTTGGGCAAGCTAGTCAAAAATTATATGTCTTCCAGCTCGATTTTGAGCTGGTTGCCACCAATAATGAAGCACTGGTCCTGTGTGCTCCACCTGTTTACCAGCCATTGTAGAAAGTCTACCTGTGCCCTCATGCCAGATATGGTCCAAAATTTGAATAGCCTGCATGCTCTCAATGCCTGTAATGAAGGTGGATGGAGTAATGAAACTTGATCCATGTCCTCATGCTCTCTTTCCCACCAAACAAGCATCTTGTGTACCTACATTGCAAAATAGGTGGTTTAGAACATTTCATTTCAAAATCTATGCAGCAAAAATGAAGAATTTAGGGTTTAAAATCCACTTTCCGTGGGGTTTGCACCCATCCTTTTAGAGACAATGCGTAGGTGTGCACTTCTCCTTAAGGATAGGTGCAACACCCTGACTTTTCTCTGTACACAGAATAATCGGGGTGCGCAAGGGCCACATGGCGCCCCTGCAGAACTGCCGCGGGCTATTTTTTGCCCTAATTTTCCTCTAAAAATCAATTTTTAAACCCTAAAACAAAATTTTAAACAGATGAAATGCAAGTCAGGGACAATGTGGATTACCTGGAGAAGATGGTTCTCGATTCCAGTGGTCGGATTTTTTGCAATCTCCACATGAATTTTTCATACCAAAAGCTCTTACTTTTTACTCCAAAACCAAACGATGAAAATGAACTTGTAAAAACCCTTTTTATAAGATTTTTTGAATAAATAAATTTAATTTATTTATTTTTTACTTTGAAAAGGTCACTTTTGGTGCATTTTTATTATTTTTAAAATAGATATGAGTAATGTTTGCAGTTTTTGTGCAGAATATTGGGTATTCAAGTGAAATTGGTCATTTTCAACAAAAACACATAGGAGTCCTCTTTAAGCTCTTTTCTAACTCGTAAAATATGAAAATATTGCCAAGTTTTTCTTTTTAGACCCGTTAAAATAGAATTAAAAAGGTCCTCTTACAGCTCTTTTCTGACCATATAAACATGAAAAGATTGCTGGACTTTTGTCGTTTCAAGTTCGATATTGGTAATAAAATGACGTGTTTTTGATCGCTTTTTTACTTTTTGAGATTGAAGGCATTAATTATGAAAAGTACTCCTTGATTGTAATGGTCAAGCGGCTCTCTCAAGTATTATTTTATACTTTTTCAGGCTTGGGAGACACAAATTTACGAAAAAGGACAACCATGGAGTTTTCTTAAGTTTTTCTTCTGACTCCCTAAAATTGAAAAACGCCGAGTTTCTCCTATACTGGACTCATTAAAATTTCACAGTAAAGGACCTGTTCAATTACAAACAGGAACAGACCATTCCTTCTTAGGGTTTGAATCTAAACTAAGTTGGACTCATCTGAAGGATGAGATTATAACCAAGCAAATTTTATCCTCCTCAAGCTTGTCAAAAATAAAGAGGTACTTGCTAGAAATTGTGGGGGAAAAGAGAAAAATGGACCTGTTTGTTGTATTTTGTGTTTGAAAAACTTTCCATCACTCTTGAACATGACACTTTTATTCACCTGGGTTGGGAAATCCTTTACCTAACAGTTAATCAAGCCACATTGGAAGTCTTCAGCCGCTTTCCAGGTATTAGCTTTGGGTCAACTGTCACCAAGCCATCTACAGTGTCGTTATGTGTTCAAGAGGTCTGTGCAAATAAACCATTCACCTACAAAATATCTGTCATCCATCATTGATTGTCCCTGAGTTAGTTCTTGCCAAATATATTTCTTTAGACTTGATCTATGATTTCGTGTTATGGGCTTGCCTATGATGGATTGCTTTCTATTGACTCTGACTTATTATCTAAAAAGATGATCTAGAAATCGTTAGTACCTTGGAATTTGCATGCCTCAATGGTAGGTTTCTCGCCTTTGACGACAGGTTACATCATTGACCTTTGATCAAAGGATTCTGTGATGTGTTCGACATCGACTCACTCATTCACATTTCATGGATTGTACTGAGTACTTTGAGGGCCATTGACACTACTGGTGGTTCCTCTCACACTTAGTAATAGTTTACATCATCGACTGGTAATCAAGCGGTTTCTACCATGTTCGACTTCAACACATTTATTAACATGGATAGAATCGTACTAGTTCGAGAAGTAGAAATGAAGACCTTGGATCTAGTTTCTACCATCCAAGTTGCAAGGAATTTTGTTATCATTATATAGTGGACTATTCATAAACAGATGGTTGTGCCCATACTGTGTCCATTTGTTTCTACTTGTGATGTAATACAAAATCATTCCTGTATTATAATAGTTTTAGATAGTTCTTAGTCAGTTTTGATTTGAGTATGGGAATGCCTACCTCAGCGATGATATTTTCACATATATATATTTTGTGTTGAATGTTTTTTACAGGTTTTGACTGGGGTATCCACAGGAAGCTCCTTGAAATGATAAAGTCTTTCACTCTTCTTATATGATAAAAAACCATCCTCATCTATTACAGACTTCGCACTTTAGGGGGCAATTTGTTACACAAAAAATTGTCACCACGACTTTCTCTCAGTTTGTGTGAGTCCATCAACACTTATACATACCTCCTTTGCAAGTCTTAAGCCTCAGCTCTTCATGTCAAGCCTTGAAAATGGGAGAAAGACCTTAAAAATATCTCAAATCCTAGTTTTGCACTTTCTCCTAGCATTGCCTGCAGTGCCGTACCCAATGGTCATGTTTCTTGCGAACCTGACCGCTCTGTCTGTTGAGTAATGGGTGCGAACCCCTGTAAAAGTTAAAAAGGCGTGATTTCATTCTTAAAAACTCATCTTGGATCACTTCTAGACACTTCTAGAAGGAATATTGCACTGGAAAGTCCACTCCAGCTTGGTTCATCCATTCCATAACTAACGGAGCTAAATCCATGATATGAGGTGCTTATCCCATTGAAGGAGGAACTTATCCCTTCAATGGTGGACCTGCAACTTCCTCTATTTGCACTATTAATGCAGGCATTGGGCTGGTTGTAGGGGAGGTTGAAAGCTGAAGATTCTTGAGGGTAAATGCTGCTGGAAATTAGACTTCCTTTTTGAGCTTGTGAGAGGAGAGATCACATACCTTTCATGTCATTTGGGAAGTGAGTGAGGCTTGTCAAAGTAGAGGAGACTCCTGCTGGACCCTGAAAAGAACTTGTGCAACATCAAGGCAAAGGTTGTAAGGTTCTTTTATTCATAAAGTTAATACGATCAAGTTTGTTTTTCTCAATGAACTGTCTCTAATGGTTTATTTTATGATATCCTTGATCTTCATAATGAACATGTTTTATTATAATATCTATGTAGGTATGCCTTGATGTGTGTTTGTTTGTGTATGCAGGTTATTGAAAAGGAACTGCTTGAAGCTGTTGGAATAAAGCTGCCACAAACAAGTGTTGGACTGAGGTAGGGTCTGTTACAGCTCTTAGTTTTCATTTATGAATTGAAACATGTTTAGAGAAAAGTATTATTTGCTTGTGCTCTTTGTTTCTAGATATCATTCGATACTAGGGAGATCGGTCTTGTCTGCAATAACGATTTATTCAGCCAACATCACTGTCAATCACTTCTCTTTTCACTTAGTGTCACCATGCATTCACTGTCTTATTTTCTTTTAGTTTCTTGTTGGTGAGTCGGGCCAACCTTGGCCCAGAATCTGCCTTCACTGAGACTACATTGCGCAATCTAGGGAAGGAAGGCTCTTCCTTCCCCTCCAGAAATGCATATTTGTTTCCCAAGACTGGCCTCCAGGACTATTTTGTGCATTTCTAGAGGATAGTGACTACTGGCCCATGGAATTATGCAATTCAGTCCCTCGCCCAATAGTCCTTCCGAGTCGGAATTGCGCATTGCATAATTCCAGTAGCCAATAGCCAGTCTAGATTGCGCATTATGTAGATCCAGCAACCAGTCCTACCTCCAAAACAACCCAGACTACCTTTTGCATAGTTATAGTAGCCAATCACCTAGCCTCCCAGAAGAAATTGCACAATCTTCCCATCAGTTTCCCAGGTATGTGTTGTGTCATTCCCCAAAGTTTCTTTGTTTTCACTGACAGATTTCTTGCCATGCATGTTGCTTGTCTCTAGATCTTTCAGGTGTTCATCTGTCTTAATCACTTCCAAGAGAATAGGATCTCAGGACACTGATGGAAATGGAGCCGGAGGAGCAGTTGAGAAAGTTTCCTCTAGTTTTCCAATCTACAAAGGTACAAAGTTGTATCTAGATAAGCACATCAAACTGAAGTGGCAAGACGTCAATGAAACATTTGTAGGAAATTTTGGAGAACACCTTGAAGACTGTCAGATGTACGTGAACATTCACAAGTTCAGCTTATACTGAATTGCATGTAGGTATCCTGTGTTCCCGTGTGCTGGCATGATACACTGGATCTTCTCTCATACTGATCCCTAGACAATGACCTTGAGCATTGTAGTGGGACAAAGCTTACGAAATTCTAGGAATGAGATTATGATGAGATGTATCAGATGTCAGAGCCCACGAATATCATGGAAACTCCATTCAACTTACCAAAAAATAGCGCTAACTCCAGAGACATTATTAAGAATTGGGTAAAGGAGCCAGCTTGATTCAGGTTGACAACCAACCAGGTCTACAAGACAAGCATACTGAGGAAGACATACCAATACTTGATCATATTTTCTTGTGAACTATATGACCAAGCAAGCACAAAAACCATAGAAGGAAAACCATGTAACTAGTCTACATACTAGCTCATTAGCTAAAGGAGCAAGTATCGAAGGCTCGACAGTCACCTGGAGGTATGCATGCAATGATTTACATGTATACCTACATCGTAGATGTAGTCTGTGCCTATTTCCAGGCTTGGAGTGGTCATGGTCACTGGCAGAGACTTTTGTGAACACATATTTCAAGTTGTTGTCTGAATGCAGCTTGAAAGGAGTAATCACACGGTTGTCTGATCATTTTATCATCCCTTTGTACAAGATGATATTCAAACAAGATCCACCCTGCATGTCAAAGGAAGCAATGGAGGCATTGATACGTATTGCACATTGATATGCCTCACTATCTAACACTTTCATCTGAATGTTCAGTGGGAAGAAGCCTCCGCATGTTCTGCCAAAGTTTTCCTTGGACGTACTTGTCATGCAGGAAGTAGCCTATAACTTCTCGGTAGGATTGATAGCTAGACTGCAGCAGAAGAAGAAGGTACCTTGGGCCACTCTTCTATTGGAGATTGGGTTATATGAGATCCAGAGTATTAATCAAGCTGATGTCGAAGTAGAACTGATGAAGAAATATTCGTTCAACCTCCAAAGCTACCATTCGTATGACCCACATTTCATTATGAAGGATCATTGTGTGAGAGTTCAATTCAGCTGGATCTACGAGGAATTTCATCAGGTCGAGGAGGACCCATGGAAATAATGCTACAGTTTCTCTAGACCCAATGAACCTGTTGGATACACTATGGAGTGGTCAGAAAAGCAGCGTGAAGAAGAATCACAGAGATCACCAACAATAGTAGCAGTGGTAGTAGACCCAAGCATACTAGTGCACAACAAAGGGAAGAGGAAGATTGTCAATCACATGGAGGAGGAGAAACGGTGCAAGTTTCGAGCAGATCCACTTGTAGAGAAAGCAACTATGGCTATAGAGCCAAAGAGGCAGTAGTGCAACAAGTGAATCACGTGAAGGTAGAAGGATAAGAAGAAAATGGAAGAAGCAAAGAAGAAGTTGCATGAGTTGAGAGAGCAACTTCGAAAGGAACAAGAACTATGAAAATAGGAGAGTATAGCGCGTCAACAACATATACAAGAGGGGACGAATCATGTGCAAACAGACAAAGCAACGCCTGTACAAGTAGTTGATTCATATGAATAGATGGCATGGGGCGAACAGGGTGAACCATCGTAGGGGAAAGACTTTTCTCATGAGATAGAACATGCACTTCAATAGTTGGATGCATACATGGAGCAACAAGAGTTGGAACAAGACATTGACCTCATGCCTCACCACAAAGGGGTCGACTTACCCGCATCAATGCATCTAGAGGAAGAGAATGTCTCGGATGACCAAGGAGGTACTAATATCCTTGGTGATCAGCTAGAAGGAGATATGCACAACATCTCATTTGATGAATCCCAACATAGATTTGTGTAGTCTCACAGAGTGTCAACTCCGGAGGACCAAACATCTCCTGTGCAAGTTGAAGAATGAGTGACCATGACTGACGTGCGCAAGAATCTAGCTTCTTTTGCCGATGCAACCAAACTGTATGCTGAAGCCACTAGCTCAAGTGTTCATTTTCTTATAGCTAAGAATGAGTGAATGGCGAAGGAACTACAGGTGCCCAAGCAAGGATGAGACTTGGTGATAATGTCCACCCGAGTTGAATTAAAGAAGGAAATACTATATGAAGTATTGTCCCTTAACACAGTTATGCGAGCATTGTATTCCAAGTTTGGTACCATGCAAAACGAGATCGTCCATCTCAATGGATGGAAGCAATGGTGTGATAGGAGAGCACGCATATTGACGAACATAAATGTTCCTGTTGATTACATGAAAACATGGATGATGAAGTACAAGGGAGCCCCACTTCACTTGCCGAAGATGATGAGGCCAAATGCAGTCGAGCTGAAATCACATATTCGAAGTCAGATTTAGAACTATGAGGACCTCCTGCAACTCATCACTAGAATACAAGCTTCCCATGCACGAGTATTCAAGAGCATGGATGTTGTGGTGCACACACATGCAATCCCATCACTTGGGACTCTCACACATGCGAAGACTAAGAAGCAAGTTTGACTAGAGCTTGACTCGTACTTGGATGAGTTGATGCACATCGCCACCAGCCTAGACTTGCTTATCAGTGTAGACATCATGCACAAGTATGTTTCTAGTCCAACCACATTCAAGACAATGATGCGCATGCTTTCAGACGAGTTGGACAGAGGAGCCCGATCAGTGTACCCAGATGCTATGGAGGTGAAGGTAAACTTTTAGACGGATGTCACCACGAAACACGCGGAGACTATCAGAGACTATAGAGCTTGGCATCAATATGTTATTGTTGATCAGCATGAGGATGTTGAGCAGTTGGACTTTTATAGCTGTCTAAGTCAGAGTGATGTCTAGTTTGGCTTGCTCAAGCCATTATGTTCATATGGGTACGTGTGCATTTTAATTTTGAGTCATGTCAAGTGTAAGTCAAGTGTCAATAGTGAATGTAACAGTCATAGAGTAGGTGAAGAGTCATGAGGGTAGTTGAACAGTCACAAAGGGGAATGTTAAGGGCAACCCCACCCTTTGCTATAAATAGTCCCTCATAACTAATTGTAGAGGCTTCTGGTCAGCCAAGCTTCTAAGAAGACTATCTTGAAGAAAGCTTGGACAATATTGTAATGCACCTTGGCTTCTCCACTACACGGAGCTAGTATATCTCTTTGGAGGAGTAGTCAGATGTAGTTGTAATGCTTCACTATTGGGGCTAGCAGGTTTACATGGATGTATTGTATGATTGGGACTTACACTTCTTTATATAATAAGAGCTAACACATTTTTACATATATGTTGTTATTGTAGTTGGACTGATCCTATTGCTTAACAATATAGTTTGTTTAACTTACGTAGTTGTGTATGAACTACTTTGTATGCGATTATATGAATCTTCTTGTAGATGTGTTGTTGGTTTAACCATCACTTTGGATTGTCATCTGATCTTCTTTCTAGCTTGTGATGCATCTTCACTCGTGTGCTCACTTCTCAGCTGAGTACTACTATAGGGTTCCAAGGGGCACACTCATCTCACCCCCCATGTGTTAGAACCTCTCATTCACCTTCCTTGACTCACTATAGCAGTCACACGCTTTCTACTGACAAAGTTATCTTACTCGCCTCTATGCAACATCGTGGTGAAGGCATTACCTTATGACCCACTGCTGGGACTCCTACACCAAATGATCTGAGGCATAATTGGGACTTCTTACCGGGGAGATCCCCTTGACATGTTGGCGGGTCTAGCATCATCAACATAATGCTTCAATTTACAGATGACTTTGTTCAACAATCTCGGCTCATCAAACTCAACTCGGTGTCTATATGCTACTAGAAATCCACTGATGAATCCCTGAATATTAGGATTCTCCTCCTTAAGATATGGTACATATCTCAATAGCTCCAAGAATCTGCTAGTGTACTCAGCACTTGTTATGGAACCCATTTGCAACTCATAAAATGCCTTAACTCTATCATCATTGTCCCTCTCTGATAAGTAATTTTTCTTGAAGATCCTATTAAAATCATACCAAATCAAGTCTTCTTCCCAATTTCCATTGACATTATTCACATATTTCCACTAGATATCTACTTTCCCTTTATGACTGAAGGTGGCTATCTTGGCTTTCATGTTCTCTAAGTAGCTATGCAATATGAATAATTTCTTCATTCCAAGAAAACATTCCTTTGCATCTTTTGGCTTCTTCATCTCTCCATCAAATGTAGGATGCTTCACTTTCTTGAACTCCTCGGGTAAACACTCCCTCATCCTATAAGGATGATGAAGGTGATAACTATAATGATGTCTCATGGATGAGGAACTAGAATGATTACCATACATACCAGTCCTCTTAGAAAGTGTATACAATGATCTACCACCTATAACTGTGTCTTGTCTATCCCATGTGTATACAAACTGAGATCTACTACCATAGGCTCCATTAGTTTTCTCTTCCTTCTCTTGAATCATTCTCACATGTCCTTGTTTATGTAACTCTGACAAACTTCGAAGGATTGATGCACTAACCTCTAGTTGTTGCACCTGATCCATTGCAAGTATTTCTTGAGCCTCAATCAACCTGTCATTTTCTTCTTTGCAAGTTCTAATATTTGCCCAGAAGCTCCTTAATATATCTTTTATACCAAGATAATATTCTTCTCCTTGCTGCTCAATTGATATGGAGGAAGTGTCACAGGAACTGTAGTCTACCATTTTTCTTGACATATTGAATTCTCTTCTTCCCGCAATTATTTCATGTTGGATAAACCAAGTAGATAGCATAATCAAAGCCATACCTTAGTGATGTTTAGGGGAGGCTTGTCTCATCTGCAAGATTAGTCCACATTAGCATGTACATGTATAATCATAATTGTAATACCCTACTTGATCATATCATGCTAATGTTTATTAGTGTTTCATTAACCTTAACATATTGACTTATAATTATTAAGAAATATTAGTATATACCTACATTTGTGAAACTGTAATTTTATTTTACCGATATGAATTTTATTACTGTTATCATTTAATTCCCAAGTTGTCTTCTCAAATTTAATTTTGGATAGGATATTGTCTCCTCCATTTTATTTCCAAATTAAATATCCATATCACAAGGTGTCTTCTCAAATCTATTTTTGAGAAGATATGGTCTTCTCCAATTTATTTCAAAATTAAATATCCATATCCCAAGGTGTCTTCTCAAATCTAATTTTGAGAAGATATGGTCTTCTCCAATTTATTTCCAAATTAAATATCCATATTTTATTCCCAAAGTGTCTTCTCAAATCTAGTTTTAACAAGATATGGTAAGAAAATTCAAGGATACTAAAATGAAAGGATGAGGGGTGTTGAGCTGATTTAATCACTTTGAATATGACTGAATCACAACCATTAATTGTCAACCTAGGGTAGGTTTGTTTATTTCAAAGGAGTGTGCACTGTCTGTGCCGATACACTTTAGCCAAGAGTAAAATTAAAAGGAAAAACAAATGTCATTGAATTTAATTGCATAAAGTAACACTCATGTAGAAATAAAAAACATTCTACAGAGATGAAAACACACTTCATGTTACCAAATAAAAGGCACACCACACACCACACCACTAACTAAGCCAGTTGACCGAATAATATGTTCAAATCAATCCTGTGTGATAGCATATCATAAATATGGAAACAAAAATAAACCCATTTTGCAAACTACTTGGTGACTGAAATGATTTCACACTTACAGAAAGGAAAAATAATTGATCTACCACTATTTTACTTTTGGTACTGAAACTCCTAATAAAGAGGGCAGGCCTTCCTCCCTAGAAGGGCGCAGGGATGAAATATGGATTAATAAAACTTCAACACTACATTTGTGAAAGCATCAACAACGCTACTATTTATATTAAGAAATGATCATGAATTATAGGAGAAAAATAATGATACTTGTCCTTGTTTACATGGAACCGAGTTCCCTTTATAAGATTGACATGTCCAAATTAAGAAACATATTAGTGATGAGAGTGTCACGATTCTCATGCTGATCAATATTGAGAGAAATAGAAATCTTTACAACAAGTTCTAAATAAAAGGCTTAATGTTGTTACATCGTTTCTGAAAATCACAATTACCTTTATTATATAGATGCCCATAAATAATACAATATTCATGACAACTATCCTGTGGAATAGTACCCACAACCTTAGACGGTTGTGGAGTAGCCAATGTCCCACGATGTAATAGCAATTCATAGTGTAACAATAATGGTTGAGGTGTAACAACAATGTTTCAGGTGTAAGAACTAATACTCAAAATTCATTGTTAATCTTTTGGTCATGGTCTTGGAAGCATCACCTGAAATAAATAGAGCCATAGAGACTTTTTTTCCACAATTTCTTGTTTAGTCATAAAAAACGATACCACCTCATTCATATTTAACACAAATGGAAAATTAATATTTCATAAAAAAAATGAATACTTATAACTGGGAAAAAGGTAACTGTGATGTAAAGTTGACAAGTTCAAAGGTAAAATGATCAAGGATAGGGGGAAAGGTATCCAAAATATGCACAAATCCTTTGCGCAACATCTCCCCCAGGCTGAAGCAATTACTTGTCCTCATGCAAAATACATTAGAGCCTGTTGTTATACTTCATATGAAACTCTCTCAGATTATAAGCATTAGTGATGTCATCCTCTACAACCCTGTAACCTTGACTGGCCATCAACTGATGTTGTCAAGATTCCTCCTTGTAATAACACAGTTGATACTAAGGCTGGTAATCCTCCACTAGTAACCAAATTGGAGGATATTTGAATCTAAGTCCTATCGGCGCCCAATAAATCTACAATCCGGGCATACTTTGGGACTTGTGAAAAAACAATCATGAAATTTTGAAAACCAAATGGGTCACTCTTCTATAGTCTTGCACTACTAACCTTTTTGCATTTGTAGCACCCTGTTAGTGCACGACTCTTCATATGCACAAAAAGTTTGAGACAAATCTTCACAATACTTCTCCTATAGACAGCTACCTACTCCTTGACATCTGGAACACTCAAAAATTTCCTAAGAAGTCATCTTAATTCTGTAGCCATACCTAGTTTAGCCCGGATCATCATCATTGCCCTTTTTTATTTGTGTCCAATGAATTCATAGCCATATGCCAATATATATGATTTTTCATAAAGGAAATAAAGGTGCGCAACTGCAAATCGTCCATGTAAGAAAGAATGTTCGCAACCATGTGTATACTAACATGTTCACAAATCATGTTATGAAGAAAAAGCACACAAAGTAATATTTAACCTTGGAAATTACAAGCACGAAAAACATCCAAAAAATTTCAGGTGGAATTACCCAAATAAGGTCTATTTTCATAGACCGCATTCAATTGAAACAAGAAAAAGCATTCCCACAGAAAAACTGGGTATGTTGGAGAGGGTCTTCTACATCCTAATAGGTTTAGGGTGAGTTCATGCAATTTGTTGAAAAGTGTGCAACAAGAAATGCTTGTTGAGAATGCAACAAGATGATTGAGCTTAGTGGAAAGGAGTCG